>JALPCE010000140.1:0-57294 GCA_026538705.1 Aureobasidium sp. GC_Fusr_1
CTCTCTCTCTCTCTCTCTCTCTGCTCGAACATTGTTTCGATTTGCATTTGTCAATGTACCACAGACGTCTCTACTGCACCAAAATCCGCCTCAATCTACACGACACGTAGCTATATGGTGGCACCATCCCTGCGAGGGTCGTTTTGGAGACGTGAATCTTCTCGTTGCCTGATTTACGATTGAGCATTGGAATCGTAGGTCACTTGGGGATGGCATTGTGAGAGGAGCTTGTGAGTGTATTTAATGTTATACTGTGGGTATCAAGATGTTGAATTGAGGTGAGATATTCTAGACCTGTCCACCAGACTAGATAAGGGCGGCGCCCTTGAACATTCCATCGCGAACCTCCTTGACAATGTCTCTGCGGTCTCCTTTGCCTACGAGAACAATACCGCGACCACGTCTACCCATGCGACCGACACGTCCAAGACGATGGATAAAGTCGATACTGGTGTGGGGTACATCATATAAAATGACGTTGCGTACCATCAAGGTGTCAATACCACGAGAGCCGAGATCAGTCATGACAAGCACCTTTGTGTTGTTCAACTGTCTCTTGCCGGGCAGAGCACGAGGCGCTGATGAAATGGCTTGATTTGACTTTGAATCGACGGTTGCGCCAGTAAACTCGGCGAGGACCTGTGCCTGCTTGCGTTCGTCAGAGTCACGGCTGAGGGCCATGGCATCGACACCTTTGCTCTGGAGGTATAGCGACAGCTCAGAGCACTTTTCACGCTCATTGACAAAGACGATGACTCTCTTGACAGCATCTTCACCCGCTTCACGACCAAGGTTCCAAACGGTATCTGCGCAAGCAAGGTCTCTGTTACCCTTGTACGGGTCCTTTTCGACATCCACGACGCTGAGCTGGACACGGCGAGGAATGGCGTGCAGATTCGGAGTAGCAAGACGACGGATATCCGGGAAACGCTTGCGAAGGTAGGAATCAAGACTTCGGGGAATGGTGGCGGAGCATAGTACTAGCTGCTTCAAGCTTGGAGTAGCACGATCGAGGATGCTGCCAGTTATGGGTGCAAAGGAGCGGTCAAGAAGTGAATCGGCCTCATCGATGACCAGATGGGTGACTCGTGAGAGCACGTTGGGGTCGTTCTCACTAATGCTCGCGAGAAGGTGTGGGGTTGAAACGAGGAGATCGACACCTGAAGGTGAGAAGAGACGATTGCGAATAACGGTGCCAGTGAAGTTGGCAGAGATGAGAGCTGCACGGAACTTGGTTGTGTGGGACAAGGACTTGGCCAGGGCGCCGACTTGCTGCACTAGCTCTGCGGTCGGAACCAAGATGATGGCACGTGGGCGGCCGGTAGTGGGATGAGGCTCGTTTGATAGTGGTGGTGATTCGAGTTCAAACATGTTTTTTCGAGCAGCTGCCTCCTTTTCCACTTGGGCATCTTGCTCGGCCTGGGCGATTTCGGCGCGCTTCAGAGCATCAATGACTGGTAAGAGGTAGGCCAGGGTTTTGCCAGATCCAGTCTCTGCAGCCAGTAGGTACTGCTGCATGAGTTGGGTGTCTTTGCATTTCTTGCCATTAGTCCCAAGCAGAGCAGGTATAGCAAGACGTTGGATTGGGGTAGGGGAAGTATCGTCCAATCCATTCAATGCTTGAGTTGAGATGGCTTGGTGGACGGTGGGTAACAGACCAAACTCGTTGAAAGTTTCGGTATCGGCTATGCTTTGCTTGACGGCAGAACGATGACTGTAGGATACTTGACTGAGAGCACGCTGCATCTTCAAGGCCTTGAACGAGTCCTTGTCCTTTTCATCCCTTGGCTTGTACTTTTCTGGAGCATTTCGCGTGGCTCTCTTTTGTTCGGCTGTTGATGGACGTTGACGAGGCGCATTGCGAAAGTCTGCATGTGTGACATTCATGCCACCAAAGGGGCTGTTCGTACGTCTTCTCGGAGGTTTGGCATCTGGGAGGGCGACCTTGGGCGACAGATCCATTCGATTCGGTCGAGGTTTTTGCATAGTAGCCATGTGGCGGCGCATGGAGCGCGTAGCAAAGACTTGCCGCGCCATAGAGGCAGCAGCCTCGCAAAAGGGGCATAGAGACGGGCGCATTCTAGAGGACAGCATTTGTGTATGTCCGCGACAGCAACAGTGATGGCGACAGTGACGGATGACGAATATGGCGGCAGTGCGACAAGCGGATGGGCAGAGCTACTCCGACACAGTCTGACAAAAATAGTCCAATCCCGGTTCGGTTTCGAGCGGCAGTTTCAGCGTATCGATTAGGTATCTGGACGTGCTTGGATAGAGAACGTAGGATGCATGATGCAAGCTTGTGTCGAGTCTTGTGGATGTATTTACATATATCGTGGGATCTAAATAGAAAATTCAGTTGGACCAATATCAAGAGTCTAGCAGTCCATTGACGAGAAGGATAACAAGCCATCTGCTTGCCCACTGGAGAAGAGTGAATTGAATAATCAATCTGCGACTTGCCAAACCACGACCAAAATATGGGCTTGGCGCGACTCGCCCGCCACCCTCTATGCACGTAGGTCGTTCTGTATCTAGTCTCCGTTGTCATATCAACTAAACTCTCGGGCGGGATTCAAGGAAAACAAGCGACTCCGCTGTTGCTGTTGCTGTTTTGTTGGTATATTGAGCTGGCCGCGCCAATCGCTCTGTTCAAATCACCTTTGCTTTTTTCTTATTCTGTTGATTCGAGTTTCGCTTTCTTGCCTTTGCAAAAGCGTCGTTACATCCGTCCTTGGCCTTGTTCTTAGAGAGCAATACATCGCCTTACTTGGTGGACAAGCGCACATTCCTCGTCAACAATGGCCACCGAAGAGGTAATACAGTCTGGATCGTCACCTCTCACATGCGCTGACGTTTGTCCTAGGTGCAGCCGCTCAAGATAGTCAAGTCCAACTCTACTGCTTCGTCGATTGGCTCGCCCACCAAGATGTCACGTCCACTATCAGAAATCGGCTCGACAGAGCGGAGGAGGAATTCACCCAGTTACAACCAGGCCACCAAGGTAAGTTGACCACTACACAACTTCTCTACTCATCACCTCTAATCATTCGCGTCTGAAGATGGTCACCGGCAAGGATTCGTCGCCCTTTGATTCATCACCACTGCAGCAACAGCGCTCGCCGCGCATGTTCTGGGAGGACCGCGCTTCGCCCTCGCGCTTTGGTTCTGAAAACAGTCCTGAGCGTCCCGAGCGCTCTGCTTCTCCTACTGGAACATCCTCACACCGTCGCTCATCCATCGAGAACCTCAAAAAGGCGTCACGTGTAAAGAACAGCACCATGTATGCCCGCGAAACGAAGCACAATTACGATCCTTCAAGCTCTCCCGTCATTGAGCGTCCTCTGAGCAACCGCGGCTGGGGCGGCAACTTTCAAAACAACGTATTCACTCGCTTCGACAGTCTTCGCAAGGAAAACAGCCCTCTCAAATCTCCCACCGAGGGAGATCTCAGTCCTTCCAAAATTCCAGGTCCATCAACGGGCCCCTCTGTTGCCGCAACATCCAATCCCAACTCTCCCCACCGCGAGACACCTTCGCCAACCAAGTCTTCTCTTACATACAACAGCCGGTTTGCCGCGTCTTTCGAGTCTGATCAAAGTCACTGGCCAGAGGACCAAGATGATGCTAGAGTCGCTACTCCTCGTGCACAGCCACGTCATGCAAAAAGTGTCACATTCGAGACGGCACCTCCAGAGATCAACGAATACGAACAGCAAACACCAGAACCATCTTCCATCGCCTCGGGTTCACGAGAGGGCAGCTACGATTCTGATGACTATGAAGATAACAGCTTCGAACGTGCCTCTTCTGTCGACGAAGACAGTTTTGATGCCTTACTCGAGGACACAGACAAGACTCCAGTGGTTCTTCCCGAAGATTGGAGACATATGAGCCCTGATGTTGCTCGTAGCCATCTTGTCAACGACTATGACGACGTTTTTGATGATGATGATGATGATGATGATGAACACACAAAGGGACAAGCTTCGAATTCAACCAACGAGCAACGTCCTTCCTCTAGTCGCTCCGAATCTGCCAATTCGGATGCCGAAGCAAGACCTCTGCCTCCACTTCCTGGAGTCCCCTCTTTTAGAAGAGAGCGTGTAGACTCTGGTGGCCTTGCTGCTGCTGCAGAACGCGCAAGTAGTATTCAGCGTTCCCTGCCTTCTCCACCCCGTCCTGCTTCAGTCTCAAAAGATGAGATTCTTCGTATGAGGGAGGCCAACATGTCCATGGAAGACAGAATGAATCTCCTCAAGTTGCAAACTTCTTTGGCTGATGTGCAAAAGTCACAAGATACAGAGGAACACGCTGAAGAAGACGCCAAGTCTAACCACCAAGATGCTGCCGCGACTTCAGAGCATTCAGATGTCGAAGACGATGATTTGGCCGGCTTTGACTTTGCACCAAGCATCTCGCGCGAATCCATCTTGCGCAACGTCAAGTCACAAAAGTATGACCAATTCGATGCCGACTTGCAAGAAGAATCCATGGTTTCATTCGCCGACAGAGACTACCGCGAACTAGCCAACCTCGATCCTGATGTTCCCATCCCTTCTCGCGAGACGTCAACGCAATTCGACGCCGGAATTGGTGCTGAAATCAAGGAAGAGGCTGAAAATAGCTACCTTGACCTCAGCGCTGTTCCGTCATTCCATACTGAACTCGATGAAACAAGAGCAGATGAATACGACAGACAGTCTGTCATTCACCATGCTGACTATGACGAAGGCTCTCAAGTTGAGGATGACGAAAGTCGCTACTCATCTCCCTTGTCTGTTTTGGTCAATGAACAACCAGAAGAGCCTCAACACATGCCTTATCAAGATGATCAGGAATCACCCATGGAAGACGAAGCATTTGCGACTCCGCTTGGCAACCCACAATCCACAGATGAGTCGAGTAGTATGGGTCTTCCCCTAAGCTTCTTGGGCAACGATGACTTTGATTTTGGTCTAAAGGACTACATCACTCCTACACCGCCTTCGTCATCTGGCACACAAGAGGAAAACAAAAAGTCTGTACTCGAACCGCCCGAGGTGTTGCAGCCTAGCTTCACCACAGAAGCGCAATATGGACGAGAGAGCTCAGTCGAGTCTGATCATACCATTGGGCATGAATCATTCGGTTCTGTCATCCATGGCTCAATGATTGACATGTCTCCTCCTCCAGAAGAAACGCCCATCATTCCCGAGCGCAAAGCCACCATCAAGACTCAGGGAAAGCTCAAGGCTCGACCCTCTGGAACACCTGCCGATCTAGAAGCCATGAGAGCTCAACGTCGTCATGTGAGCCAGGAAGTGCCTCCGATTCCTGACCAGTACCGCCCAGAGACGTTGGCTCAAGCAGATGAGGAAATCTCTTTTGACGAAGAAGATGAAGCATCACACAGCTCAGAGTCACTCTCTGACCAAGGAATGGCTGGCCAAGAATCTCAACAGCTCGCGACAGATGACGAGCATAGCATTGAAAAGTCCCTCCAGAGCGATACAAGTCTTGAAAAGGATGGTCAGCACGAACAGCGTCGACAAAGCCGTAAGATGAAACTCGACCTTGACTTCAAGCTTGATTCCTTTGACGACGACATGGGTCTCGGAATGGATGCAGAGTTTGACCGTGTGATTGAGTCTCAAAAGGTATGACTCCATAGACCCACGCACCTCTCGTGCACATGCTGACTATTATACAGAAGGGTTATCTCATGCGTCAAAACACCAAGGTTATTGTCGCTAGCAACAGAAACTTCAGTGACGAGAGCCAACGTCCGCTCTCTCCCAATGGCCAGGCCAACCCCTCAACTACCGGCAAGAGCAAACGCACCCCACGCCAGTCGAGCGCTGGCGAGAAGTACTTGACGACTGAGCCATGGAATGGCAAGACTAGACGTAAAGGTTCCAGGAGATCCTCTGGCAGGAAATCCAACATTGGCGGGCCGGCCCCTCCCTTGCCCGGTCATGAAAGCTCTCTCGGCAAGGTTGACGAATATCTCACTACTGATGAGACGAATGATGGTGAGGAGAGAGGACGACTTTTTGTAAAGGTCGTTGGTGTAAAGGAACTCGACCTGCCACTGCCACGCAGTAAGTGCCTCTTTGATGCCTTCCCGAATCAAAACTAACATGATCACGCAGACGATCGTCTCTTCTTCCAACTCACCTTGGACAATGGCTTGCATTGCGTGACTACTGCCGATCTTCAGCTTGGAACAGCCGCCGCCATTGGCCAGGAGTTCGAGCTCGTTGTTCTTCAGGACCTTGAATTCCAACTGACTCTGACTACAAAGCTACCAGCCCCTGCACCCAAGCCCCAAATGTCGATTCCCGTTCCAGTATCTCCCACAAAGCCCATCAAGTCGTCAACATCAAGATTCTCTCGCCTCCTTACATCTCCCAAGAAGAGAGCGGAGCGTGAGAGAAAGGAGAGAGAAGAGGCTGCCGAAATTGAACGTCGTCAGCAAGAAGAGATGCAACGCAAGCGCGCCTCTGTCAAGCCCACATCTTGGGACATGCTGCGCGAAGTTGTTGATGCCAAATCTGGTTCATTTGCTCGCGCCTATGTATCCCTAAAGTCTCACGAGCCTCAGTGTTTCGGACGACAGCTCACCGTCGACGTGCCTTGCTTCAACGAGTGGGCAATCGAAAAGGATGCTGATGTCGTCAGCAGTGTGCGCAGCAAGCGCAACAATGGCAACCCTGGCTTTGGTGGCAGAGATGGTACCATTAGACGTCCGCCCTACGCAGTAGGCAAGCTTGAGTTGCAACTCATGTACATTCCAAAGCCCAAGGGTGCTGGTGATGAGCACATGCCCAAGAGCATGAGTTCAGCTGTAAGAGAAATGAAGGCGGCTGAACAAGTCAAAGAGTCCTCGTGGGAAGGTTGCTTGAGTCAGCAAGGCGGCGACTGTCCGTACTGGCGCCGCCGCTTCTTCCGTCTTCAGGGCACAAAGCTTACAGCTTATCACGAGCACACTCGTCAGCCTAGAGCGACTATCAATCTCTCAAAGGCTACAAGGTTGATTGATGATCAAAAATCACTTGTCGCCGATCCGACATCAGGACATCCGACCAAGGGAAGACGCAAGTCTGCCTTTGCCGAAGAAGATGATGGCTACCAGTTTGTCGAGGAAGGTTTCAGAATGAGATTTGCCAATGGCGAAACCATCGACTTCTACGCAGATACTGCCGCAGACAAGGACGCCTGGATGAAGGCACTTGGCTCATGCATTGGCAAGCCTTCAACAAGTAGCACAGCCAAATGGACCGATGTGGTGTTGACTAAGGAACGATCAGATGCCAAAGCAACCAAGACACAACAGAACTCGGCAGATGCCAGTCGATCAGGACCAGATGCTCGTGACACCAAAGCCGGTGCACCCAAGCTCAAGCGAACAATGTCACAACAGGATTCTGTGCGCGGTGAGACTCCACCCACCAGCAGTCCACGTCCCGGGCACCGTGACAGACATCAAGTCAAGAGCATGATCTTCTAGAGGGCGTCAGACAGAACCGACCTCTTTTCTTTCTTCTTCTTTGCTTTCCCGTCACCTTTCTTGTTCCCTTTTGCCCATTTCTCTTGTCTTTTGCTTCTCTTCTGTGGACAAAACCAGCATGGCACAGCCGTCACCCTTTTTTCTTCTCTTGTTTCTTTGTTTTTCTTTTTCGTTTTGCGTATTGGGAAGGGCTTTGGAGATTCGGAGTTTACGATTGTAATGAACACAATGCATGTGCTACTCACTTTTCCAATTAAATTGTTTCTTTTCCTCCTTGATTCTTGATGTTGTAATTGTCTGGGGCCATATCTCTTTCTCCATGTTCATGATATCTCTGGTAAATTCAGTGTCTCTGCCTCTCTTCTGACGAAACCGATGTATGGCTTGCTCTTTCTATCAAGATGGACCCAGATTCGAGAAACCATAGAACTAGATATACTAACAGGGCGGGATGAGGATACAAACTGGTATGCTTTGTGCAAGACCAGGGTTGTCCCCTAGACAAGGATGTGGGCTACACCATACTCACAGGGAGATTCTCATTGACTCGATACACACACGATGAGTGTGGTATGGGAAGCAACCGAGTTGTCGATCAGGTATGATCTACGCATCGAGCAGGATCCCTTCTGTAAGTTTCCCTCGAAGCTCATAATCGCATTCCACATGTCAACAGACATACACCATTCTACTTCCAAGACCGTGGAAATTAACAAGACTCAGAACAACTCGTTGTTCATACATAGACAAAAAAAATGGTAGATGCGTGACCCTGCTAAAGGAAGAATCAAGAAAGCCGCCTGGTCACGCGGGTATCTCAAAAGACATGGAAACTGGTATGACAAGAAAAAAAAAAAAAAAGGAACGCCGTTGGAAACCCCCATGCAAAATGACTTGTTTGCTCACAAGAATAGACGCCATGCTGTAAAGTCCAAATGATGCGCATTGAGAATTGGCAGGTTTAGAAACTAGAGTCGTGTTAGCAATAGATCAGGATTCTCAGAGATGTAAGGACTTGCCGTATCTCATAACTGCCCGCCCGTGTCATGTACCGCACCCACTTGACACTGCTATACTGACTCTTTTCAAAGACCTTGAGGTATCTGACCAACAAGCCCGAACTTGTAAACATGAGCAATGAGAAGTTCAGACTCAAAGGCGGTCTACTCCATGCTTTTTGGTTGGTCATGGAGGTAAGTTGAGCTTCAGCGCTGAGCACGTACTCGGAGCCACCAGTAAAGCGGGCAATCTTCCAAACGATATTGTTGTGTTCGGGTTCGTATTTGGCCTTTCCTTGAGAGGTTCGTTCGGTAATGGAAGCAGTGTTGAGAGGAGTGGGGATGCGGATGACGACGTTTGTGGCAAAGAGCTTTGCGCCATAGTTTGCCTTGATGGCAATGCTGTACTCGACCTTTGTCTTTCCAATCTCGTTGACAATGGCGTGCACCTTGAAGGGTAGGTTGATATTCTCGGTGGCACGGTATCGCATTAGCTCGAAGCTACCGTCGGGAGGAATAAAGGAAATGGTCCTGTCGGTGTCGAATTTGCCCAGACGTACGCACTGATGGAATTGACAATCTTCGAGGGTGACACTACCAGCGGCAGCCTTTGTAGCCTTTGTACCGGCCATGTTTCCAGAGGGTGAGGCCAGGGCTTCCTCGCCCAGGGTGAGACGGTCGTTGAGGCCAAACTTGCATTCAGGGGTACCAGAGAGGTAGGCGCGCATTTCAATCTGGCCATTGACGTCGGCACGCAGGACGGTTCCGTTGGCAGACATGAGGAGGTTGACATCTTCGATAACGTCGACAAAGGCTTCATTCTTGCGGTACTTGATGTTGTCTCGTCGCCAGGACATGGCACCGGTGGCTTGCATGGTGATTTTGGATGAGTCCTCCTGTTGAAGCGTAAGCGATTGAGGGTACAGATGTCAAGCTAGACGGGCGTACAACGAGGCTTCTTTCGGACTTGACACCTTCGGTGGTAATGTACATCTTGAGAGTGTCGGTGTCGGTGTTTTGGGGGTAGCCAAAGTCGAGGATTTCTGGGCAGGTAGTGAGCAGACTGTCTGGGTGTAAAGAGCGAGCTAGGACAGACCATCGAGCAATTCATAGATCAGGACAAAGTTGTTCTTGACGGCCTCCTCGTCGAACTTGGCGAAATAGGAGCGGCCCAGCTGGATCAAGCGGTACAGAAACTCAAAGACCAGGGCAGCATTGGCATTGCCCTTTGTGACGGCGACGATAAAGATGTTTTCGTGCTTGACATGGCTGAAGGTGGTGGAACCAAGAGTCAAGATGGGCGAGCGGACCAGAGGGTTGGAGATGACCTGGATACGGAAGACATCGGCGAGACGCGGGCGACAGTCGTTGCGAAAGGCGCGAAAGATGAGGTTCTCGCCCTTTTGGTTGAAGACGAGGATGCCCGAAATCATGGCGACTTGGTTGGTATGTGCTATGTGACAAGCTACTGTACAAGGTGGTCGAGGGGTCTGGCAGCGCGGAGGTCGGGGAAAGGCTTGGCACGCAACCAGGGCACGTCAGTCAGACATTCATCCACTCACTCTCTGGTAGAAGCACCTCTTACGCTCACACAAAAGACGCGAATCTCAGCCGCTCAAGTCGCTTGACCAGCCCGACCGTCCTCCAGCCCACGCCTCCCACACAACCGCGAACCGCCGCCTCGACGACTGCACGCCTCAACCCGCCATGAAGCCCGTCGTATCCGCCTTCAATGCCTGGACATGGTGCGCCTGCCCTCTACCTGCTTTCCTGGACGCCCACTAACATGGCGACAGTGTTGTCATCTCCATCTTCGCCATCGTCATCCTCTCCGTCATTGGTGCTCTCTTCAAGACAAACAACCACTCCATGATGGGCTCCGAGGAGGACCCCACTGATGGCGCTGCTGTCGCTGCTTCAGTCTTTGGTGCCGTTGCCATCTACGGCGTATGTCCCTGTCTCAATCTCACAATCATCTCATCACTCATACTAATCTCACCTCAGGCTTTCCTCGTCTTTTGCGCCAGCCAAGCATATTTGCACCAACGAGACAGATCAAGAGGCGCCATTGCCCTGTCGTAATTCCACTTCTGAAACAAACCCCCAACAAAACTACAAACAACTTTGATAATCTGGCCCTCGTTTTTCGACATCACGACCATCACCACCACTTTTGCTTTTTCCGGCGCGGCGTTAATCCTTTTCCTTCGAGGTCCGGCTTGTTATAGACATTTTCCAAATTGGGCGGCAATCGGGCGCATCACCCTTGTGTATACCTATCATCTATCTTTTGCAAATCCGCAGCTTTCGTCAAGTCCAATCTTGTCCCGTAAACGCCGCCATCCATGTTGATATCCGTCAAATGCATCACAACTAACATCAGAAACCATCGTCACTCTCCTCATCATCCTTGGGCTTCAGCCACTTGCTCATGTACGGTCCATCAAGCCAATATCCGAGCTTGGCATAATAGCTGCGTACTCCTACACCAGAGATGATGCTGAGTTTCTCACTACCATGTTCGTCACGCGCAATTCTCTCTGCCTCTTCCATCAACAGAGTACCGTAACCTTGATGTTGGAACTTTCTGGGATCACGTCCATGAACCGGCACCGCCGAGCCATAAACGTGTAGCTCACGCACCAGACTTGTCGGCTGTCCAGTGAGCTCTGGACGGAAAGTGTGCGTTGAGCTGCACTTGCGTAGACGCAACAAACCAATCAAAATATCTTGCTTCGGGTCTTCATAAGCCAAGAACGTCTCCCATCCACCATTTGCTGTGTAGTCTCGGCGGACCAGTTCGACCTGCGAGGGTCGGATCTTGTTCTTGACTTCGTTGATACCAACCTCGCGTGTACGGACATCGCGACATGTCGTGCCAAAGTCCTTCATACGAGACAAGGCCAGCTCACGCAGGTTACCATTCTCGACACCTGATGTAACCAGAGGCATGGGAATGTCACGCTGGACACGATAGATACGAGTCCATGGCGGTACCAGAGCTAGGATGCGAGCAACCAGATCAATCAGTGCATTGGGCGTGTAGTTCTTGTAGCGGCCTGTTCTCCACAGTTCGTACAATCCGGTTCCTCGAATGACCAGTGTCGGGTAGATCTTGAGACCATCGGTTCTGAATGCAGGGTTCTCAAAGTACTCTCTGAATTGATCCAAATCTCTTTCCATGCCAACATTGGGCAAGTCGGGCATCATATGACTCACGACCTTGAAGCCTGCATCCTTGGCCAACTTGAAAGTCTCTGCGACTGCTGCAACAGTGTGGCCTCTGTTGGTGTCACGCGCGACATCCTCGTACAACGACTGGACACCAATCTCTAGACGAGTACATCCATAACGCAGCATATCACTCAAGTGCTGATCCAGACAATAGTCAGGTCTCGTCTCAATCGTGATACCAACACACTTTGTACTGCTCATCTCGCCAGCCAAGACGGCCTCGTCGACGTTGGTCGCTTGGAAGCCACTGAGGGCATTGTGTAGTTGAGAGATGAACTCTTCTCTGTAGCTGACGGGCAGCGACATGAAGGTGCCACCCATGATGATGTATTCAACCTTGTCAACCGAGTGACCCAGGGACTTGATCTGATCCACTCTTCCTCTTGCCTGTTCGAATGGATCGTATCTGGCGCGGATGGCACGCATCGAAGTAGGTTCGTATCCGGTGTAGGATTGAGTCGAGTACTCAAAGTCGGAATCGGGACCTCCAGGACAGTAGACGCAAATGTTTCCAGTATACGAGATGTGCGGACATCTGTGAGGCTTGCACATGACGGCAACAACGGCAATACCAGAAGCACTTCGGATGGGCTTTGCGATCAAGCGAGGCAGGATGTACTTCTTGTAGTGTTCGGGAACGGCATTGATGATGGCGGTAAGAGGCGGAGTGTTGCTGAGGAAGTGTTTCTTTGCGATATTGTTGCGTAATGTGTTGAGATTGAGGTCCTTCTTGGGCTTCTTGCCGTCGAGTTGACTCTCCCAGTCCTCGACCAAGGCACTCGCGACATCTGAGCAGGCGCGCATGTACCTCTCATTCTCAGGAGCCAGCTTGACACCTTTGGGTACCTTGGAATGCTTGGGTTTGGTGTCATTTGTCGTCATGGTCATGGTTGCCATGTTGGACTACTGGTATAGCTTCTGCAGGCCTGGTAAAGTTTGTGATGCAGCGAGTACTTTTGTTAGAGAAGTCTATGGATCGATCGTGCGGTCTAGTTTCCTTGGCGTGATAGATGAGCGAGGACAGGGCTACGACAAGTGTCTAGGTGTGCGGTCGAGATGGATGGTTGATTGTCGACAAAAAAGTTGTAGATTCAAAAGTTCGAAGGTTCCCCGCAAGTGGCAGCGGCGAGTCGTGCATGCACAGAGGACAGGTGCACGGGCTCGAAAGGCTGGATTGCACTTGCCTCGGCGGGTGATTGTCGGCATACGGGCGTTTGAGGGTTGCTGCGGCTTTGCTCGCTCTTCGCAAACTCGGGAAACAGCTGGAGCAAGAAGTTATTATTGTTTCGACAACCACCTTCCTCACCACCCACCACCGCCTCTCTTTCCCTCGACAATGCAGAGCTACATCAGAAAGCCCCTGGGCTCCGCTCTGCGCGTGGCCTCGCGCCCCTACAGCAGCTCCTCGTACCTGACCACCAACACCAACCTCCGTATCAACGACCAGACCAAGGTCATCTTCCAGGGCTTCACCGGCAAGCAGGGAACCTTCCACGCCCAGCAGGCCATTGAGTACGGCACCAAAGTCGTCGGTGGCACCAACCCCAAGAAGGCCGGAGAGACACACCTGGGCAAGCCCGTCTTCGCAACCGTCGCCGATGCTGTCAAGGAGACTGGCGCTACCGCTTCCGCCATCTTCGTCCCCCCTCCCGTCGCCGCCAAGGGTATCGAGGAGGCCATTGAGGCCGAGATCCCTCTTGTCGTCTGCATCACCGAGGGTATTCCCCAGCACGATATGGTCCGCATCACCGACATCCTCAAGACCCAGAGCAAGACCAGACTCGTCGGTCCCAACTGCCCCGGTATCATCGCTCCGGTATGATAAACACAAAGACCCAAACCCTGGGCCACTACATCTCTGACCACCCTACAGGGCCAATGCAAGATTGGTATCATGCCTGGCTTCATCCACAAGCGCGGTCGCATTGGTATCGTCTCCCGTTCCGGTACCCTCACCTACGAGGCCGTCAACCAGACCACCCAGACCGGTCTCGGTCAGTCGCTCGTCGTCGGTATCGGTGGTGACCCCTTCTCTGGTACCAACTTCATCGACTGCCTCAAGGTCTTCCTCGAGGATGGCGAGACTGACGGTATCATCATGATCGGTGAGATTGGTGGTTCCGCCGAGGAGGATGCTGCAGACTTCCTCAAGCAGTACAACACTGCCAACAAGCCCGTTGTCTCCTTCATTGCTGGTATCTCTGCTCCTCCTGGCAGACGTATGGGTCACGCTGGTGAGTAGACCCGACATTTCCGATTTGACCTAGCATTTCTGACAATCCAAACAGGTGCCATTGTCAGCGGTGGCAAGGGTGGTGCCGACTCCAAGATCTCGGCCCTCGAGGCTGCTGGCGTCATTGTCGAGCGCAGCCCTGCTTCGCTCGGCAAGACCATGCACGCAGAGTTCGTCAAGCGCGACATGATCTAAATTCGTGCTTCCACTCTGTAATACCCACTTGATGTTTTAGTAGACCACCGGGACATGGTCTGGGGATTTTGAGGGAAAGATAGAGAGAGAGAGACCCATTGTGTATAAGCCGGCGCAACTCCAGTACCCCCTCTTAGAACCCCCTTTTTGTTCTAGTTTTCTTATATTTTCCCGATTTTCATTGTCATGCGCGCATGGGTTCGGCAGGCTCTTTGTCTGTTCGGGTAGTTTTTTCTGATCAAATCTACTTGCGACAGTTGGATTCGGCATTGAATTGAATGTTCGAGCGCAACGTGAAGATTCAGATGTGGTCTATCTATTTCTATTCTGAAACGAAATTTGCTAATCATGATGGCCATCATCAGATCTCTTTACAGAGCGAGACCCGTGTTCCACCATCGGTCTCCCTTGTGCCACCATACGATACCTCCCCACCAGCACCAGAAACCATCGCCTTTTCCACCCAAGCCTAGCCCTCTGAGCGGACTGACAGGCAGCGGTTCGAATAGCCAAATACCACCACGTGCAAAGTCGTCGCATAACAGCGGCGCGGTGTAGTAGAACCATACATGCACATAGACAAAATTGGCTGTATGTTGCAGCCACTTTGGCGATCGCTGCACCACACCAATGCGACGCAAGAATGAAATGAGTGAAAGCTGAGCACTAATACCTCCAATCTGTGAGACAAAGAACAGGAAAGGGCCGGAGAGCGGATGTGTATGTCCGAGCTGCGTATAGCTGCCACAAGCATGCAACATTCCTGATAGCACGAATGCAACTGTTAGGCCCAAAAACTTTCCAGTGGCCGATTTTGGGTTGATTTCCAAGAGCTCCATCAATTTTGATGACGGGGCTTCGAAAGCGTAACGGAAGGATTGATGCCACCAGCCTCCCCACCAACCTGCAAGACCCTTGTCGAGTACGTTGCTGAACGAGCCAAAGCTATCGGGATACATCCAGGGCTCGCCTCGCACGCCGATATAGCGAGGACCAATCATGCCGACGAAGAAGAGAGGACCAAGGGCAAAGATGGCCTGCAATGCTGTATACACCGCGGTCAAGCTGAGTAGCAGACGAGCACTACGCACTGTGACAGGGAAAATCTGAAGAGATGCTGGCAAGTAATTTGGTGTCGCCGAGACATTGCCATCCCAGAAATAAGCATCGTGTGAGATCAAAGTCTTGAGTATGTCGAGAATTACAACGTCGCGACAGACGATCCAAAGGTTGGCTCTGAGTAGAGAGGACTTGTCATGGTAGCGGTGCACGCCAGTACGACTAACCAGAGTCTTCTTCTCGTCCTCTTCCGGTGGCGACGCTCCCAGATTGCCAGCGAGCTGTGCTTGCGCCCACAGTGGTGGTGAGGGCAGTCCAGAGATACGCCAGTTCCACCCCATGCCTCTGAAGTTGGAGAAGATATCTGCGACCCAGTCGAGACGCTCCACAAATGGAGCTGAAGGATAGCTCTGCCAGGCAAGCGTGCCGGTCCTTTGAGCTGGTGACTGTTTTGTGCCAACTTTGCTGGTACGATTATGCAAAGTCGAGCCATTTTGATAAGCACTTCCAGTTGCTTGGCCGTTCGACTCTGCAGTCTGTGGAGGTGCAGACGCAGAAACCATATCCAGACGTGATTCCCTTCTCTCAATTCTCGAAAAGTCCTGCTGCACATCTTTTACCACTAGCATCATAAAACACCACAATATCGACCAGGCAGAAATTAGACCAACACCAAACGCGGCGGCCGGGTTACGTGCTCGGAAGCTCTTGATATTCCAAATCGCAAATATGGTGATAAACGCCCACGCTGCAAAACGAGCTTTGCGTAGCCATGGCCGTGATCGATGATCCAGAAGAAGGTAGAGTATGACTACGGTGGCGCCGAGAGTTCCAAAAGGATAGGTGAAAGGGTGATAGTCACCAGATGCCAGCAGTTCCTCATATTGTCCATTGAGACGGTCTATTATGTCGTAGTGCGTAACCGGCACAAATGCTTCTTTGAGATACATGGATCGACTCGGGTCAGGATATATGCACCAGATGATGTCTTCAAGGAAAGATCCTAGCACTGGCTCGAGAGCTGGACCAATTTCCTCGCAGATATCGAATCTATCGGTTGAAGGTTAGGTTGGAGAGATGAGGTGGATGGTTCAAGAAACGCATCGTCCACGACATCACATTCTATCAACGGCTCATCCAGTCTAACCTGTTACAGTATTTGGGAAACAAGATCGCGCGTGTCACTGTTTTTGGCAGAGTCTCGATGACGTTTGAAGTCCTGGTTGGTCTGTGCTTGCGGCGCGGAACTGGGTCTCTCGCCGGTGGCTGGACTGTGGTGGAGAACGTCTGCCAAAGAATTCACGAGCTTGTGTGCAGTTTGTATTCGAGCAGCGGCCAATATCACCTTGTGCATATCAACATCTTGATATACTGTCCAAGGAGAGCAGAAGCTCCCATCAGCCGCAAACATGGTCAACATTACGGAAAAGATCAAGGAGTGCGTTTCCAGAGGAAGAAAAACAATTGCGATGGCACGGGACTAATTCTTTTTCTAGGATTGAGGCCGAAATGGCCAGGACGCAGAGTATGTTGAACCATCTAACAGGGAATAAATGGATGGCTGACATGTATTGCAGAAAACAAAGCAACAGGTGCGGGCTGGACATCGACTCCAAGAATGTTGAGATTTGGCACTAACATTCCAATCAGAATATCACTTGGGTCTTCTTAAAGGGTCAGTATAAGCATACTTTGAGAAAGAGAAAACTGCTGACAGTTTCAAGCAAGCTCGCTCGTCTGAGAGCACAACTTCTAGAGCCTGGTCCAGGTGCCGGCGGCCCTGGCGGAGAAGGTTTCGATGTCACGAAGAGTGGTGATGCTCGTATTGCACTTGTCGGCTTCCCTTCGTAAGTTATACTCAGCCATCGTTTTGGAGTTGCTCGCTGATGTTTTGCTTTAAGAGTCGGTAAATCAACGTTCATGGGAAAGATCACGAAAACAAAGTCCATAGTTGCAGCATATGCTTTCACCACACTCACCGCCATCCCTGGTGTGCTCGAGTATGGAGGTGCCGAAATCCAGATTCTCGATCTCCCGGGTATCATCGAAGGTGCTGCTGAAGGCAAGGGTCGTGGAAGACAGGTTATTAGTGCCGCAAAGGTAATGTCCACACCTTCGCTTTTGATTGATGTTTTCACTGACTTTTGTAGACCAGCGACATGATCCTGATGGTCTTGGATGCAACGAAAAGAGCCGAACAAAGAGCTCTGTTAGAAGCCGAGTTGGAGGCCGTCGGCATCAGATTGAACAAACAGCCCCCGTGAGTACCTACACCGTGTCAGGTTTGCTTCAATATGCTGAGCCTCAAACAGGAATATCTACTTGAAGCCGAAGAAGGCTGGTGGCATGAAGATCACCTTCCAGACTCCTCCTAAGAACGGCCTCGACGAAAAGATGTTGTACAACATTCTCCGCGATTACAAGATCTTGAACTGCGAAGTGCTCGTCCGTGATGAGAATGGTATGTGTAAATATGTATCGATATCTAAATACTCGCGCTGATGATGGCTAGTCACTGTTGACGACTTTATCGACGTTATCATGAAGGACCACCGTACATACATCAACTGGTAAGTCTCCTGTCCTTCCTTCAATATGAGCCTTCACTGACGTCCGCAAAAGTCTTTACGTATACAACAAGGTCGATGCCATTGGTCTCGATCACATGGATATGCTAGCAAGAGAACCCAACACCGTCATCATGAGCTGTGAGCTCGACCTCGGCGTCAGAGACGTAGTAGATCGATGCTGGGAAGAACTCGGCTTGATCCGTATCTACACCAAGAGGTGGGTCCCACTATCTCACGCTTCTCTCTCCTTCTTGGTCAGAAGCTAACCCCTATAACAGAAAGGGCATCGACCCAGACTTTAGCGAGGCACTTATCGTTCGTGGCAACTCGACAATCGAAGACGTCTGTGATGCTATCCATCGCAATCTCAAGGAGAGCTTCAAGTACGCATTGGTATGGGGTGCTTCTGCCAAACACATTCCTCAAAGGGTTGGTCTGGGTCATGTTGTCTCTGACGAGGATGTGGTGTCGATTGTTGGTACCAAGTCTGGTCTTGCAGCAAAGTAGTGGAGTGAATAGTGTATGGAGACTGTCTATGTCTACAGAAATTGGTTCCTAGGCTGTGCAATCTATGTCCTCCATCCTGCGTTGGTATATTCACGTACTGCAACATATGAAAGTGGGTGTATTCCAATCTGTATTTTATCAAGGACGACCTAAAGTCATGTTCGATTCAAGAGTGCGTAGAGTGTACAATGCCATGAGACTGATAGTGTGAGACAGTCTCGAGCCCTTTTTTCAAACCAACATCTAATCCATCTGGAGACCAAACCTTCCCAGTCCCTACTTAATCACTGCTCAAAGTTGGCGAACCAGAGGCTGTTCACATCCGAATTCAGTTCGAGCAACATCTCTGCGATTCCCATGATGCTAGACAACGAGAAGCCTTTGCGAGCAATCCACTGCTCACTAAGAAGCTTCCAACAACGGTGCCAGGTCATGGATCGATCATCGACTGTCGCCAAGCAAGAAGCTTGTTCAATCCGTCCCAAGATAAGAGACTTGAACGCCATGAGCATTGAGGATGAGCTGACCGTGCGTGGAAAGATCGTGTGCAACTTCTCGCCCCAACGCACGCGATTCATGAGGTCTTGCACCTGCCGTTCGAAGTCGATTGGTGTGTAGGCACGATGCTGATTTGGATTCGAGTAAGCGGTTCGACGGACGATACCAAATCTCTGACCACGAATATCAAAGTCAACGTCGAGGAGAATGGACGCATTGAAGTCTAGAAAGGAGAGAGAGCGCACGGAAGCAACATAACATGACTCAAGGTTATGAAGCCAACTGTTCATGTCAGATGGTGCCTGTACTTCAGGCTTTGGTTGAGTGACGAACACGGTGAACCTGTTGCTGCCATAGTACAAAGCCAATGCTTCGTTTCTCAAGAGCCGACAGGTCCTGGCAATGGCAGGCTGCTGTTGGGGGTGAACGATGGTAGTAGAGCTGATACACACAAGACGAAGCACCATCTCGCGCACTTCTGCAGGTAGACCGAGGAAGTCGAACTGGAAGTCCTGATCTGCATACTCCAGCTCATGAATTAGGGATGTTCTTGAAACCCTTTGAGCAGCGTTGAGCGACCTTTGTAGCACCCTCTGAGTAGCGCGATGAGACTTGTAGACGACTCTTCTGGCCGCAAGTCCTCGGACAGGCATTGCGATCGTTCCGGGTATCTTAGAAGGCAGGCCTTTGCTGACGAGAGTGGAGGTAGCAGGTCTCGCCTGGGCAGCAAGCCTCGATGATCGTCTCAACAAGACACCAGACTCAGTGAAGGGCGCATCTCTGCCGGAGTTGGATTGATGGATTCGAGATGCGGCTCTGTTTGCATCGAGGATCTGTGCAGTTTCGGCGCGCCTGGATGTACATTTGTCCAGATGTTTCTGAGCGGTTTTTCCGAGCTTCAAATGTCTAGTATTGACGAAGTCGACTAGGTCTTGATGTTCAAAGCCTTCGTAGATGACAGGTTGTCTAGGGAACTTCTCAATCATAGTCAGGAGGACTTCCTTGTGGCGTGTTCCAGTCACGATGCCAAAGGTCTTACACTGCTGGCGCAATGGTCGAACATGGAGGTGAGTCATGGACGGATTGCCTAGATAGAGAAGAGTGGTAGATGCATTGGCTATGTCCAAGTCCAGTATGGTGGGTAGAGGCAACATCTTGTCGGGTGGAGTGGTGTTTGTGGTATGGCAGAAGACATGACGCTTGACATGGCGGCAGGTTTATGTATCAAATACAGGCCCAAGGACAACACCAGTCAAGAAACAACACGGACAAGACCAGTCAACAAACAACACCTACCTGGTATACAGACTGTTTTCGCACTACAGAGTGGTTTCACAGCCGTTGGATAGCGGCGATCATCTGCAGCCACGTATAGATATCACACGCACGTCCTCCGCGGGCGCGTACGGTCAGTTCTGTATGCGTCTCTCCCCCAACTCGAACCATCTTCGCCTAGAAAACTGACCAGTCCATACCGCAGCTGTTTCTTCGCGATCTCGCGCATACTAGTCACAAATTTAAGAGGTTGGTTCTTTGCGCTCCACGCGCAGAGAGGTTAGTATTACGGTGCAGATTCAGGTGTAGCAGGGGAAGGAGCAGCTTGCAGGTACAGTTTCGATCAATGTTGGGTCGGGTTGGGGACAGGCATTGGTACAAGGTTAGCGTTGACGGCATTGTGGATTGAAGACGGTTCAGTCGATACAATCGTGTCTGAGGTGCGGTTGAGAGACGAAGAGTTGAAGTGTGAGACGAAGGGTTGAGGTGTGAGACGTAGAAAGAGTGCTCGTGTGAGAAGGAGGATGATGATGATGATCAGGGTGACGCAGTTTCTCCACAGCGGTTTGACCGTCAAGCTTCACATGGGAGCAGATGCGGGCAGGTGCTCTTCTTGATTGCATGCTGCTGCTTCTGTTTGTTCCTTTGCGACATTATTCCATATCAATGAGAGGGATCCAACATGGCCGAACTCACATCGACCAAACTCCATCCAGAACAGCATCTGCTGCTGGTATGCGTCACCGGTCCGCCATCAATGTAGTCGTCGATTGACACAGCCCACAGGACCAACCGCTGCTACGAGTGCCCTTCGAACTGACGCGGAAGAACTTTGCCCAAGCAAGACGACACATCGAGAAGACATCGGCCGACACCCTTGCTGCCCTCAACGCCGCCGCTACCGCCGCTCCATCAGCCACCCCCGACCAGACTCTCGCCTCGCTTGACGCCATGATAGCCAAAGCCCAGACTCTCAAACGCAAGCTGGAGGCCCTTCATGCCGAGGAAGAGATGCTGCACCGCCATCAGCGAGCCCGCATCAACCATCTTCAACATCTGCACGATATACCCAACCTGGCCGACGTCAAGTACGATGACTGGAGCAAGATCCGTCTAGATCGCATGTTAGTCGACTATCTGTTACGTCAGGGCTATATCCAAAGTGCCAGTCAGCTGGCCAAGGAGAAGAAGATTGAAGATCTGGTCGACATCCAAGCCTTCATCGAATCTAGTCGCATAGAGCACAGCCTGCAGAATGGACGCACCCAGGAATGCCTGGCCTGGTGCTCCGAGAACAAACAGACATTAAAGAAGATCAACAGCAACCTAGAGCTTGAACTACGCTTGCAGCAGTTCATCGAGTTGGTCCGGAGCGGAGAGCCACAAAAGCTGATTGAAGCCACGCTACATGCGAGGAAGCATCTGGGCACACATCAAAACGACTCGTACGGTCTGCGAGCCGGAGGCTTGCTTGCAAATCCTCCAAACACCATGACAGAGCCTTACAAGGTATCTTGTTCCTATACCATTCCTCCGTATACCAACTCTGACACTTTCCAGACCATGTACTCGGCCGCTCGCTGGCAACAACTGTCCGAACTCTTTGTCAAGACGCACCACGAAATCTTCTCTTTACCACCACGGCCTCTCCTTCACATTGCCCTCTCTGCCGGTCTCAGCGCTCTAAAGACACCAGCCTGTCACTCGCATTATGCCTCTTCATCATCAAACGCTTCTTCGTCAACCACATCCGTCTGCCCCATCTGCTCCACCGAGCTGAACGAGCTCGCCCGCACCGTTCCTTATGCACATCATAGCAAGAGCTACGTTGAAGACGATCCAGTCATGCTGCCCAACGGACGCATCTATGGTAGAGGCAGACTCATGGCTCTGAACGAAAAGATAGGAACCGCCGAGGGCAAAGTCAGAGATCCCACCGACCTGTCTCAGGAGTTTGACGAATGCGACATCAAGAAGGTCTATATTTCTTGATTCTTTTATTCTGTGTAGGCTCTCGGATCGCGTGCGTTTTCACTTGACAGTGAGCTTTTCATATTTCTGTCTCGTCTTTGGATTAGCGAGGGGCTTTTTAGATATCAGAGGATTGGGTGCAGCATATTCGGGGACACCAATAGGCGTTTTTTTCCTTTCAAACTTGATCACGAACGAAACGCATTTATGACTTCCTTCCAATTTTCTGCATGGAACCAAATATCCGAGAGTACAAGAGAAAGAGGAAGTGAACAAATGAGTCGACATATTGTATCGTGATATAGAAGAATGCTACGCTTGTAATCCTTTTTATGGTCCGGACATGTACCCTTTTCTTTCACCCAAACGCCAACGCTAAACAGAGATCGAGGTATATCATGCGACAAACTCACTGGTGACGACTACTCTGCGCTTTCGCAGACTTGCCCAACCTCGCGGGTCCCAACCCGAAGCGAATCTCATCAAGTTGCTCCATTCCAGTCTGGAAACCCGACTTCTTGATATGTCTGCCTCTATTACCAGCCCTAGAGTGACCAGCAAGGAAGCCATCCATGATGCTATCAAAGTCTGAACGCACAAGATTGGGAGCTTCAGAGTCTGTGGCGCGCGAGTAGGAGGAAATGGCAGAGGCGTGGGACATGCCAGTCATACCCGAAGCCATGGATTCGGCATCGTCGAATTGTGAGCCGTAGTCGTCAAAGTCGTCTTCGGCGTAGGATTCTTCAATCTTGTCGAAGCGTTGGTCGAGGAGGGATTGGGCTGATGTGCGCACCAGAGCAGAGGAGGACATGGAGTATCCTGAAGTAGAAGTCATGGCGCCCTTGCGCTTCTTTCTGCGGCCGGATGCCAATGAAGATAGGCCTGTGTTGACGGATTGGATGTCTGAAGGTGCTGGTTGAGCGGGCTGCTTGGGGAGAGCCTTTGCGGCCTTGACGTCTTGCTTGAACTTTGTGAATTCTTCCATCCAGGCTCCTGCAGAGGGGTCGGAGGGCGGTGCAGCGGCGGTGTCGGTGGGTGGTGGTAGATGTGTTTCGTCCTTGTCGCCGGCCTTGATGGTGTCGTCGGATTGCCAGCCGTCGTCCTCGTCGTCAATGTAGCCATTGCCTTCTTCTTCGTCAAACTCCAGACCCTCCCAGTCGTCGCGGTCGAGCTCTTCGGCGTCGCCAGTCAGTTCTTCGAAAATGTCGTCTTCGTCGTCAACGTAGGCTTCGTCTTCTAGGGCCTCGAGGGCTTCACGCAGGCGAGGGTCCATGTCGGGTTGGAAACCAGCAATGGCGTCGGGCACATTCTGCATATCCTGGTATGTGGTCTTGCGCACAAAGTCGCTGGACAGCATGTCGTCGGGCATCAGACTCCTGGTAGAAGCAACACTCTCTCCGCCATAACTCTGCAAGTCGTCGTCTTTGACGTCCATGGCGCGCAGGGCATCTTCCAGACTCATCTTTCCCTTGTTCTTGTTTTTGGCTGAAGGGGCCTCCACCCAAGTTGCTGCACCGGCTCCAGAGCCCAGGTCGCGCAAGTGCTGCATGTAGTCGTACTGGGTGTCGTCAAAGTAGACACCGTGCTCGGCGGCCTCGCCCTCGTGGGGCTTGTAGTCGGTGCCAAACTCGTCTTCCAGATCGCCGCGCTCCTTGATCTTGCGGCTGTTTTTGGCATATTGAGGGCCTCTGAGTTCGGCAAAGACCATGGTGGGGGCGTCGGCATCGTTGATAAGAGGGTCGTTTTGAGCACGGTGGACCAGAGCGAACTTGGTCGCATTCTTGCCGCTGTAGACATGTCAGGAACGGATCAACCATCTCGGCCCATGGCAGATACGTACAACTTGCGAGGAGGCATCTTGACTGCTTGTTGTGTTTGGTGTCTAGGTATGGCGACGACAAAAAAAGTTTCAGGATTCGTCAGATTCGAGATTCGAGTTTCACCCCGATGGCGCGCCAAGAGGCCGCGGCTGACATGTGCCTGCCACTGTTTCGTCCTTGTTCATCTGCATGAACAACCCCCTCCATCCGACATGTCGCAAGAGCCCGAGCATGAGCTTCCCGCCGAGGAGCTGCTGGTCCATGGCCGCGCAAAGAGAGCCACCGCCGGCAACCGCATGCACTTCCTCATGCAACATCTCGAAGACGAAGACGTGCGAAACGACCTGCTGCAAGAAGACGAGACGGACCAGATAGACTATCAACTCTCCGACACCGAAGACGTCGCCTTTGGTTCCAGCGATGACGAAGACGACGACCAAGAAAGAGACCAAGATCAAGGCGAGAAGGACTTGCAAAAGCAGGAACGCCAGGAGGCTCGCAAGAAGAAGCGCAAGGCCAACGACTTTGCCAACATGCCTCTCAACCCTCTGATGAAACGCCAAAGACTTGCCCACACCAATTCGCTGCTCGCGCCCCGCCCGCGCAAAAAGTCCGAACGCATCTCCTGGCTACCCACCCTCGACGATGCCCCGACACGTCAATCACGCCGTCGCCAGACCGTCGCAAACAAGGAACAGACAGAGGCCAAGCTGAAGGAGAGCCAAAAACGCTCGGAAAAGGCTCACGAGCTGATGAAGATTGCCGCCGAGAAGAAGGCCGCCTCTGCCGTGCCAGCTCTCACCCAAGAAGATCGCATGAAGAGAGCGCTAAAGGTAGAAAAGGAAAACAGCAGGACCCTCAATCGCTGGGAGAAGGCCGAGGAGGAACGTCAACTTGCTCAGCAAATGAGACTTGAAGCCTTGCGAGACCGACAACTCGAAGGTCCCGTCTTCAGGTACTGGAGTGGTTCTGTCATGTGGGAAGGGGAGAAGATCAAGGTCAAGCGTGTACACCAACCGAGCGTCGAAGCCGTGAAGGAAACTGCGCTTCCTCAACCGGCAGCGACCGAGAGTGAGAAGACGACACCTCCAGAAGTCAAGCCCACGCAGGAGCCAGAAACACAGCAGAACGAAGACACAATCATGGTAGATGCCACAGCTGAGCCGACGCCTGCTGCATTACGAGATCAACAAGTCAAAGAGAATCTCAGTACAGAAAAGGACAAGGACATATCACCAAAAGCTACAGTCGAAACAACCCAAACGACGATACAAGATGTGATGGAAAATGCTGAAGCAAACACGCCAAAGCCTTCTGATGAGACAGCGATTGATCAGAAGCCCGTCGAGAACAATACGACTGAGCAAGAGCAATCTGATTCAGGAAAGGCACAACCAACTCATGCTCCTGAACAAAAGTCACCATCGTTCTTGGACGGCATTCACTACTGGGCTTCCCAATCGCCAGAAGCCACTGCGCAAAAGAACAAGACATCAGTCTTGCAAACTCCCACCCCGGTCCCAGCTCTCGAAGGCCAAGCCATCGAGACAACACCCGCCGAAACACAATCTATACAACCAAATATGGCAGACCAGCCTCCTCCGACCGCAATCGTCGACTCGACTAAACCACCCGCCACTCATGACTCCACCCTACAACCCACAGAGCCTACTCAACAGTCCTCAACACCCTTCGATGTATACCCTCAACTTCAGCCAGAGACAGCGCCAGCCGCACCTCCACCATCCGTCCCCTTGATCCGCGAACAAGCTCAACGCTCCCTCATAATCCTCGAAGCCTTTCCCTCTCTCGAGGTCGCACCACCTGTTGCTCCCTCGAACAAAAAATCCACCACAACAACTTCCCTGCTTTCTTCTATCCTCCTACCTTCCTCTCAACCCACCCTCACCGCCGCAGAGTCCAAATACCTCACCTCCAAATCCGCCAAGAAGAAGGAATCTCTGCCTCCTCCGCCGCCAAAACCTGTATGCAGTATCACGGCCAAAGCGGCAAAGTACAAGGATCCAGCAACGGGATTGGCATATCAAGGCTTGGAAGCCTATAAAGCTATACAAAGGGTCAGTGCAGGAGGTTGTAGATGGGGAGGTGCTGGATGGGACGCTTGGATGGGGATTTTGGGCGAGGGTGTCATGGGGAGGGTAGCTAGGGGTGTACCAGAGTGTTTCGTCACGGGCGTGGTGAAGAGGAAGGAGAAGGAGAAGGAGGTCAAGAGTGAGGAGGGTGGCAAGGAGGGTATGGGTGCTCCTGTCGCTCCTGTTGCCACCACAGCTGCTCCTGTTGCTCCCATGGCCTCAGTCGCACCTGTGTCTGCTGTGACCACACCAGCCAATGCCCCCTCCTCAAAGACATCCTAGTATCAAAGCATAGCATAGCATAGCATAGCATACACCACGATACACGACATAACGATTTCAATGACCTTCAACTCCTCTACTTTCTCCTAGACAACCACGACATTTGTCAAGCTAACTCAGCTCAGTTGGTAGAAATGTGGTACTGGTATCGCTAGATGCATGCTGATGTCGCCGCGAACGTATTAGTGTATTTCGGCTCTGTCACTCAAGTTACCGGTACAACGACCAAGTGTGTCATATCAACCTTTGCAGTCGAGAATGGCTCATCCTTCTATCCATTACTCTGCTAACCCTACGCTTTCGCAAACGCAAATCTCGACACAGGTGACTTGAGTGGCCATGGCTTTATCCTATACTCAGCCAACCACACCGCATCGCCATGGAACTCTTCAAGCACCTTCTTCGCATCATCAGATAACTGGGAAACAGGCCCCAGTATCCTCAACACATCGTCAAACCTCTCTGCATCCACCTCGACAAACTTGACAATGGCAAGCAACAACGCTTGCAAAGTTTGCGCCAGTGTCTTTGTAGAAGTATCTATGTATGCTTGCTTCGTGCTGATTGCAAGATTTGCCTGGTGTTGCTGTGATTTTGGCGCCGAAGCATTGATTTCGAGAACGAGTTTGCGGTGTAGAGACAACAATTCAGGCCACAAAGACTCGATGCGGGTTCTCATAAAGGTTCCTGCATGCTCGCACATTGTGGCGATGATGGTAAGAGAACCACTGACAATAAATGCTTCTGTATCGAAGAGGCGCGAAGTCACTTCTGGCCATAGTGTGTTTACGAGGGGCAAAAACGAATTTTCATGTTTTGCGAGGGCGGGAATGGTGGTGTTGAGGAGAGAGAAGAGGGAGGTGCGTAATGAGGGCGAGGAAGAGGAGAGGTAATGCTGTGTCAATTGTGTGATTTTCAGGAGCAGGGAGTAGGTTTTGGGAGCTGGTGGGTGCGACTCTGAGGGCTCAGGATCTTCGAGTTGAGAGGAGAGTGCGTTGTCGTCTTCTGGGTCGAGGAGGCTGGTTGGCGGATCCAAG
The DNA here is from genome assembly GCA_026538705.1 of Aureobasidium sp. GC_Fusr_1. Classification (NCBI taxonomy): domain Eukaryota; kingdom Fungi; phylum Ascomycota; class Dothideomycetes; order Dothideales; family Saccotheciaceae; genus Aureobasidium; species Aureobasidium sp. GC_Fusr_1. The sequence continues at coordinate 27,265 of JALPCE010000140.1, forward strand.
GCATCAACGGGCTTTTGGGAAAGGTTATGGATTAGTTGAATAAGGTCTGTGAGATGTGCGGGTTTCCATCTGCTGGAGTCCTGTTTTGGTGTTTCTGGTTCGTTTGTGATGGCGAGCAGGGGAGACTTTACTCCCTCTTCTGCCATGGTGCGCAGAACGGCGAACAGAAGCTCGACTAGAGTGGTATAGCCATGATAGTCCTCCAACGCAGCAAAGATACTTTCAAGTGTGTCTTCCAAATAAGGCAGCAACGAAGGACCAGCCAGCCGCACCATCATGAGCAAAACTTGAGGTCCCTGTGGCGACACATCAAAGGCATTGAGCTTCAACGCCACAGCATTGACGAGGTAGTCGACATTGGACACGATAAGCTCGCCTGCATCGGCGTAGCCACATGCGTCTGCAACAATGTTCAAACAAGTCGTTGCATGATTTCGAACATATCCTGACTCTGAGCCAAGGTGATGGAGAATGGAATACAATGCTTCCACCAGTTCGTCGCGGAACTCGACACCATAACGTTGTGCGTGGAAAGCAACAGCTTCCAGAGCCAGACTCTTGAGTCGCCAGTCGGCAGATTCGTCGTTCTCCAACACCTCCAAGGAGAATGAGTATAGTTGTTCCCGTAATGATATAGATTGGTCCTTGGAGTACAGATCGCCGACCAGCATATCATTCATAAAGCCGTCGAATTCATCATTGTTGTTCTGAAGATCCTGTAGTATGAGCCAGAACGTTGCAACCTGAGTGGTCTTTTCCGATGTCCTCAGCGCTAGCATGAGATCTGAAGCAAGCCCCAGAGATGGATGTGCGCTCTTCAACTTCTTGAGCATCTGACTGATGTAAATCAGTATGATTTCTTGAGTCTTGTATTCCGCCAGTGGTGAAGTAAACGTCAACGACTTTTGACTCGTCTGAAGCGAGATGTCAGAGACGGTGATAGGCGTGATTCTAGATTGCTTCGCATTGCGGTCGACTGAATGCTGCAGTGTAGTCATCACGCTATCCTTGAGACCGCTTGCGAGCATTCTCGAGATCATCGACATATCAACCTCAGTGCCAGCCAATACTGTGTAGGCGCCGAAAAGCTTGCCGAGGGATCGCTCTTTTGCCTGGTCATCGTTTGACTGCATGATCCGCACCAAGGAGAGTTGTTCGTTGCGGAATACTGTTGCCAGAAGGTCTGATATCGACGAGTTGTTCTGTGCCAAAGCTGCAATCTTGTCTCTGTAGGAAGCATTCGAATCTGCTTGCATGAGCAGTAAGATGGTCTCTGCTGCCAAAGCACAGGAGTCTGCTAGTGCATGGCTACACTCAGAGAGAAGTGTCAAGTTGAACTCAAGCACGGCTGCTTGCACTTCCTGGCGTTCGTGTGTGCGTAGTCTGTTGATGTTTGCTATTGCGACTTTCAACTGTGCTGCCGTCGCTTTGACCCAACTACTATCGAGTTTCGTAGTTTGTGAGTCTTTCGCAGATACTTCATTTTTTGCTGTAGACGATAGCTGATTGACTGTTTTGTCGCTGAGTAGTGCCCTGAGGAGCGATTCGATTGTGTGCAAGCCAGCAATCAGAACTCGCCAATGTCGGCGACCTCTGGTATTTGGTGTGAGGGCCTTGGTCCACGATGACACGATACCTGGCAAAAAACTAGACAGCACTTCCATATCATCTATGCAAGCAACAAGTGCCTTCAATGCATCTGCTGCCGCCAATTGGACCTGGAAAGATTCTCCAGTCACGATGCCCTCGAGGATCACTGAGACAGCATGACCCAAAGAAGGAACATTTGCCGTTCCAACCAGAGAAGCTTTTCCTGCAGAGCTGGCACACAGAGACTGAAAGAGCGCTTGCATGCATTGAAATCCAATCGCGCGAAGCTCGTCCGTGGCAGGCCCTGTAGGCACAGTCTTCCCAGAAGTATCGCAAGTAAGCGTCAAGAAGATCAAAAGCTGACCACTCAAATTCAAGTCAATCTTTGTCGTCCAGCCTTTGGAGATGAGAATAACTAGACACTGCAGACAGGCTTCCATGGCCTGGACTGGAAGATCCCGACTCACTTTGAGGACCTGTGATATGGGAAAGAAGACATAATCGGCCAGTTTGTGATCAAACGTGTCGGGTCGCGTTGTAATGTCTTTCAACGTCTTTGATAATGTCTCGAGAGTTTGGATGATGTTGTCGGCATTCCTGTTAATGCCCGCAAACGCTAAGGTCGACTGGCTGAGGGCAATGCAGATTGGTTTGAGCTATACACGGTGAGAACAGCATTAACAACACTATCGACGCGCCGCTACTCACTTTCTGGAATGCCTCATTTCTCCTGTCCATCTTATTGCGTGTTCCTGATTTGAGTCGAAAATGTTTATGGAATCGAATTGTGTTCAGCAGAACTTCAGAACTGCTTGATCATGATCTGCCAAGACATCTATGCTACCAGTACAACCCTGGCCACCTTTTTGTATCATAAAGCGCGTGTCGTATCGCCCATCATACATACAACTATGCCTGCGTAGATATAGAGCAACTCGAACAATGTCATCTGAGTCTTAATGCTCACGTTCTAAACACACTAACCTATCAAGGTTCAGAATCGCGATCCGACACCTTTATATGCACGGCGTTCCTGAAACAGAACACGAAGCACTACGTATCTCGTGTCGATTTGGAAACACATGGACAAGGTTGATCTACATAATCCGGGCTCACTTGTAGCGTACTCCTATTTAAACATGACAGGTTCCTTTCGATGTCAGAACAAGGGACTGTGTTCTAAGTTCTTCCGCTCCGAGGGCACCTTCGGGCGTAACCTGCTAGCCACCAAGGTTATGTAGATCCGGGCCTGCAAGCTGCAGCTACGTTGTCAAAGTCCGTCATCTGCGCGTCCCAGATCAACAAGCTAGAAACCTTGTGTTCACTACATGTCAAAAAGACCCGAGCACTCACCGAGAAGCACTCGGAGAATGCATCGATCTGGAGGCAAGAAGTCGCTTGTAGTCTTGAGTAGAGGATGTAAAATTTAATGCATAGTGATATGCACGAGCCAGAGCCGAGTGCGGGAGATCTACGCGATGCGGCTTCAGCCAGCATCACGAACGTCCCGGAGCCGGGCCCTGGGGGTTCCTCTGAGGCAAGGGCTGCTATGAGGATGATTCTAGTCGTGCTTCCCTGCCTCTTGTCATCACAGACCCGTGAGCCGTTACTATCTACAGCATTGCACAATCCGTGTTGGCTCAGAGTTGGAGCGAAAGAGTCATGTATTCGAGCACTAAGATCGCGATGCGCGTTAGCGGCCAGCCGTTCAAAAGTCGTTGCCCACTTTGCGCCTGAACTCAGCCAACTCCTTGTAGAGGTTTAGCTAGATGGGCTTGATTAGCGTACCTTGTTGTGGGCAGATTTAGGTTGTACTCAAGAAAAGCCCTACGTGTTCATGATTCACGAGAGTAAACCTGGCCCTCGTGGGGCCTACGAAGTACCTCGAAGATTCCTTACCTTACTTCCAGATGCCACTTCTGGGGTGTCTTGTGGCGCCCTACTCATTGCTCACATGCATGGTTAGTCCGGACCAGATCGTGCAGAGATTTCGATTCTCGAACTTCTCGAACTTCCTGGTGCCAGCCATGATGGACTCGAGGCGCTTTCCGTACCTAGAGGTGCTAATAGAGAATGCGAATGATCAACGGCCGTAAAGCCCTGATAGAAGCCGGTGAACTGTCTTCCAGACGTGTAATGGAGGAGCCCAAAGTTTCTCTGGCGTGTTCGTGGCATTGAAAATGTTTCGGCCGTACACCTGCTCGTATCATGTGGCAGGCACTCGTATGCCTCTGTCTGTTGCTTCCTATCACTGCAACCTCTCGTGGTGTCCAAAAGTCGAAGTAGTCAAGTAGACGCCAAAAAATGGGGAAGCAACTTTGACCCAGCCGGCTACCTCGTGGGTTTCGAAGCATGGCGGAAAGCTTGAGCATGGATAATGGCGGGTTCTAGAAAGAAGGATCACAAACTTTGTAGACGACCTTGCCAGTGGTTTTGGTTGGAAAGGTTGTTCCTGTTTAAAGGATCCAACGATGAGGATCTGATAGGCGATAACAGATAAGTTGTTTACGAGAAACATCAGCTCCGCTCGATGGCCTTGACCCATGAAACTTGGGCGGTACACCACGCAAGTGAACAGACGGGCCTGGGGTAGAATGTGTACAAGGAAGATGGCGAGCGCGATGGCACATTGTATGTCGACGATAACGGGTACCTACATGAGATTGAATGTGGATTGGTTTCTTGCGAAACAATGCCAACGTCCAATCATACAGCAGGGAGCCCCGAGCTGGGAATGGATTGATGTAGCAGGGCGAAGTGATGGTAGAGCGTGGCATCGCGTGGCAGACGTTATAGAGTTTGTCAATCAACGTGCGGAGAGGCCGAGAGTTCGAACGAATCAAAGCATAAAATGGCTAGCTGATACAGAAGCCATGTGAATGCCGCTGTCAGCGTGGTGGCTGTTTCGAAAGTGAAAAGGATGGAGAAGAGGGAGCGAGGATCTCTTGTAATGAAGATAGACGTCCGAAGCGAGAGTTTACGTGTCTGGTGATGGACGTGTTCGCGTGACAGGAAAAGACAGACATAGGAACAAGTCAAGCGGCAGGTTGGAGCGAGAGCCTGAACATGGCAATCTGCACAGGGCTCAAGCTAGGAAGTTGCGACTCGTGCGTGGGCCGTGGCAGAGTCGGGTCAAGGCGCTCGGAGCAGGCGGAGCAAAACGAAGAGACTCGCATGACAAAAACAGAAACTGGGCAGAAAGCAGGAAGAGCGTTTGAGTGATGTTTCTGAAGCCAACGGCCCAGATGGGAGTTTTGACCCGGTGAGATGGAACGGATGGCCGTTGGATATACGGAAAAGTCATGGAATATTGGATGGTTAACAGGCACACATGCAAGCGTCAAGACAAGGACGTGAGCGACGCGAGATTGGGACACAGCTGCAGATTGTCATGTCTGTGGCAGTGGCTGGCGGGCGAGGTACTGGTTGCTGATTGCGTCCCAGACAGGGGAGCGATGGAAGTCTGGTTACCTTTTGTAGGGAAGTTAGTTTGGAGCCGGATTAGATTGACTCTGAGACCCTTAACTCAGCAAGCGTTTTTTCTGGGCCGAGCGCAAGTGCTCGATTCAGGCGGGAGCGCTCAGAGCATATTCTGGGTTATGCCTCATACTATCGGCATCTCAGACCCAGCGTCCAGTTCGTCATTGCGACAATCCGCTACATGGACATGGTCGGCCCTCAACACTCAGCGCCTGTCAATTTTGCGTCCGTCTTTCGTCCAGGCTCACGGAGCAGCAATCTGAGTCCCAATACGCACACGGCCACCATCACCGCCAACCACTCGACGACGCCCAAGACGACGACTCGACGCTTCGCTTCGCTCAGAGGTCTGCATGACCGCCCGAACTCGTCTCGTCTGAAGAAGCAGCAGACGCAGAGCCCGGCCCCAGTCCCGACCCCGACCGTCCACGACGAACTCGGCGACATGATCGATGCTACTGGTCCAAAGTCTCGACGAGAGCGCACCCTGATCGGAACAGAGTGCGCAGCATGCGAGGAGCCGCTGGAGCACACGTTGCGCGGCGAGCGCATCCTGCAGCTGTCGTGTGGCCATGTCGCCCACGAGGCCTGCTTCTACGAGTTCATCAAGGAGTTTGAGTCGCAGGAATGCCCGTCGTGTAACGCTCCATTGGGACTCGACACCAGCCGCGGCGGCAATCTCAACTTCGGTAACACAGACCTCTACCATCGACCACTCTGTCGGTACCTGACTGACAACCTCCAGCAAAACTCAACAACCTCGTCAACAACCGCAGTGCAAACAGCCCAGACTTGCGCGATCGTACAAGAGACTCGGACAACACTCCCACTCCCTGGGACGACCCGCCTCGCCATAACCACCAAAGTCATAGCTCTGTCCCCAGCCAACCTCACCAAAGTCATGGCTCCATCCAGAACCATGCTCATCACAGCTATAGTTCGGTCCCAAACCAGACTCACCATAGCTATAACTCGGTCCCAAGCCAGACCCAACACAGTCACCACAGCTACAATTCCGTCCAGACTGCCATACTCGACCCGAGCCCGCGTCCACCCACCCAGCAAAGCTTCACTCGCTCTCATCAACACAACAACAGCGTCAACACGCACAATACGCACCTCACGCACAGCAACAGCCACCACAGCAGATCAGTGGAGTTGCGTCAGCACGAGAGAAACAACAGCCAGGCCACAGACGAGTCTCGCAATCGACGCATCGAGTACGACCTCCAATCCATCGCTGCCGACATACCAAGCCCACGGCCCAGCATCAAGAACCCCATACCTGCTCCCACCGTCACTGTCCGTACCGAGTTTCCTACACTGAACCGAAGCCGACAGCAGCAGAGCCTGACCTGTCTCATCACGGTCGAAGTCGTCGACGGAAAATGGCATGCCGATCCCGAAGACATCATTTCTCCTGCTGCCGACAGTATCGATGCCATGTCAATGCCCCGCTCGCCTGAACCGCAAAGGCAACTTGACCTTCCCCACACTCCTTCTCACGTACTGGACCGTGTCACCGAAGACCTGCATACCAAGGTCGACAATTGGCACGGCCTGGATTTCTCAAGGTAAACAAATCTCACCCTTCCTCCTACAATCCAGTACTAAGATTCGTTTTCCACAGATTTGGCAGACTGCTGCTTCATGGCACCATCCGTGTCGGAAAAGACCGTCAGTCGTGGCAAGATCTGGAGTGCTACCTGTTCACTGAGATGCTCATCTGTATCAAGGAGAAGAAGCCTCAGCACCAGTGGGAGACGGCCTCTGAATCTCCCAAGATGAAAACTAAGTGCACGCTGAAGGGCTCCATCCTGATCAAAAGACACCTGAAGCAGGTCCAGTTCGTTCCTGAGCAAGATATACTCACTCTGAACCTCTCAGTCGCCGAGCTACCGCATTTCCACCTTCAGTTCCACGACAGATCGCAACTGGACATTTGGCGACGCGCTCTGATCAGCATCAACAGCCTCGAACTATCTGAGAGTGACGAGGACTTTGAAACTTCCGGCACCGATGAAGATGATTTGGCATCAAGAGGAGGTAGACGTTCCTCCATCCCATCGTCTTATGGTGCTGGAAAATCCGCCTACACTGCACCTACCGAGTACACCAGCCCTACTTTCCGCGGCACACATGGTTACAGCCTCCCGAGTGCCATGCACGTTCCATTGGATATTGTCGTGGTCATACCAATCTCTTCGTCCATGCAAGGCCTCAAAATCTCCCTACTCCGCGATGTGTTACGTTTCCTCGTAGACAACCTTGGCGAGCAAGATCGTATGGGCCTTGTGACCTACGGATCTAGCGGAGGCAGCATGCCTGCCGTAGGCATGACTCCCAAGAACTGGAACGGGTGGTCCAGAGTTTTCGAATCAATCAAGCCGATCGGGCAGAAGAGTCTACGCGCTGATGTTGTCGACGGCGCAAACGTAGCCATGGATGTTCTAATGCAGAGAAAGGCGGCCAACCCAATTTCAGGAATCATGCTCATCAGTGACTCGACAACGTCCGATGTTGAAAGCGTCGATTTTGTCGTTTCTCGCGCAGAAGCCGCAAAGTAAGCACTTCTACACTCTGAAAATTCATGTATCCAAAGCTAATGTGTCGCAGAATCGCCATACACTCATTCGGCCTGGGACTCACCCACAAGCCCGATACTATGATTGAACTGTCTACCCGCACCAAAGCAACATACACATACGTCAAAGACTGGATGATGCTTCGTGAATGCGTGGCGGGCTGTCTAGGATCCTTGCAAAGCGTTTCACATCAAAACGCTAAGCTGAAACTGCGCTTGCCCGAAGGTTCACCTGCCAAATTCGTCAAAATTAGCGGAGCGCTCCAAATCACGAAGCGTGCCACAGGTCGTGATGCTGAGGCATCATTGGGCGATCTGCGCTTCGGTGACAAGAGAGGTAAGCTAGCCGCAAATTTCATCTTCGCGCAATAACTAATTCTCGTCCCAGACATTCTCGTACAGCTAGCCATCTCACCTGACAATTTATCTCCCGAGCAGGATTTGCAAGATCCTTGGGAGACCATCGTTTCTGGACTCGAGGCTTTGGGTGGACCACTCGACCAGGATGACATGCGCCCGGTCTCTGTCGAGGAAGTGGCTCTCATTCAGGCCGACCTCGCGTGGGGCGACATCCTTCGCGAAGGCAATGTCTCCCAATTGCCCCGTCCATCGCTTCTTGCAATTACCATGCTTCCTCCAGTCTCGAAGAAGGCCTCAGTAAGCCGTACAACGACCCCTCCGATCCCGCCTCACCCATCAGTGGTACAACGACGCATGGAGTTGTTGACATCCGACATGCTCACCAGAGCCCTGACACTGATCTCACGAGGCCAACACGAACGAGCTTCTCATCTCCTCACAGAGACTCGCAGCATTCTCAAGGGCCTCGGAAAAGGTGGACTTCCTCCTCTTCCACCACCCTCAGCGCCACCGACTGCTCGTCTTCCGCCTACCCCTACAGCAAGCGTCCACAGCAACGGCGCGGACTACCCACTTTCTGGACCTCCCACAGGACCTCTTCCACCGCCTCCCATTTTCACAGGACATTCGGCATCCATGGAGCCTAGACGCACCCCCACTCCTCCTCGTCTCGAGCATTTGAGTCCATTCACTCCTGCCGCTGGCATTGACGCCGATATCATGTCAGCACTTGACACGGAGCTCGCCTCGTCGTTGGAGTGGATCAACCATCCCGCCGTCTTTAGCCGTGACAGCCGCAAAGCTGTCTTGCAGGCCATTGGCGTCATCAGCAGCCAGCGTGGCTTCACTATGCGCACTCCAGCAGAAAGCCTATGGGCAACACGTATTCCTGGTACAAGGCGTCTGAATGATCGAAGCCTTGAGTGGCGCTCGGCTGGGGATGAATTCCTCGCCGAGGAGTCTTAGACAAAAGCAACCATGTTTGCTTCTTACGACGACCCACGAATCTCCTCATCTCTTCCGTTCATCTCCATCTACGTTTTTACATTTTGTTGATCTTCTTCTAAGATATCCCCCCTTCTGTTATTTTTTGTCGATACCCGTTTTTTTGTTCACCTTCTTGGTTCTTATTGTTTATATGTCATCTATGGATCCTTTTTGGACCAGGCTTTCGAAGAGGAAGGGGTCGAGTGAAGATAGAAAAGTATATCACGCAAGCGGTACATTGTCTTGTTTTACTCATCTTTGATACATTGTGCTTTCCATGATCTCTTCTTGAACTTTCCAGATGCGCAATGAGATCTAGAATCGACTTGTATATAGATGTTCTTTTCTAAATCAAGCGGTGTTTGTGTCTATTCAATCCATCGTTCCTGGTTTTTGTTATTCGAATGTTCAGTGAGACTGCTTGGGTTTGCTGCGTTTGGGGCATTGGTGTTATAGCGTGACTGCCTTTGCCTGCGTTTTCCGCGCAATGAGATCGTTTGTGGCAAGAACGCTTTCTGGATAAGTCTCCTTCTCTTTTCCAGTCAAAAGAACAACCGTGCGAATACTGTAGTTTTCTTACACTTCACATTCTTGTAAACACATCTTCGAAGCAAGGTGGTCGACATCAAGGACAACGTCATTCTTCGGCAGTAAACATGTGGAGACTTTTGATTTCTGTCATTCTTTGGGAAGTGTCTTTGCTAAGAGCTACTTATTGATCTTCTTCGTCTGTAAAAACGTGGAAACTGCTAGAAAGGACAAAGGAAAACGTGCATGGTAGGGGGCAAGGGTATTTTTTTCCTTTCTTTTTGGGGCCAGAGTTACTTTTCTCCAAAAAAGTCTCTCTAGGTTCCTTCGCGGGATCCTGAGAAACTGCTGGGTAATTTCCTCCTGTTGTCTTTGTTTTGGGTGGGGATTGTTCTGTGTATGGGATGATGAAAAAGGAGAAAAAAAAGGGAAACAAGGAAAATACTTGATGCTGTGTATCGGGGTATCATCGCTGTGGGAAAAAGAGGGTGAAACGCTGTTGTTTGAACTGCCTCCTGGGCAAAAGAAAAAAGCCTGATCGTGGATAAGAGATGCTGGACAACGTGAGTCAAGAGAGGAGAATAAGGTCAGCTCTGCCGGCCTTGCAGTCTGTCGAGCCCAGTGAGGTCGTGCTGCTGCGGGAAGAAATCTCTTGTTCTTGTGTATCTCTGAACTGGATGGTCGGCAGTTTTTGTCAATGGCTCGTCAAGTCATCTTCTGCTCGAAGTTTGGAAAGCTGAACGCCTTCAACGAGGAAGAGTGGCTTTAGTGGAGGCTGTCCTCGCTGAAAAGGACATTGCTGTCGAAGTCGGGGATGTCGGCAAAGTCTCCAACGTACTCCTGCATGTTGGGCTTGGTGTCGTTGGCCATGGCCTGAGTATTGTTGACCGAGAAGAACTGCTGCTGAGAGGGCATGCTGCTGGCAGGACCGCTGGCGAAGCCGTAGTCGCCCATATCGGTGTCGAGACCGGAGGACTCTCTGGGCAGAAGGGTGGGAGCGTTCATGATGCCCAAGCCGTGAGGACCAGAGTTGTGGCCGCTGATGTTGGGGTTGATGTACTGCTGCTGCTGTTGTATGGGGATGGCTGCTGGTGCCTGCTGCTGGGGAAAGCTGGACATGTATTGTCTCATGTGATACTCGTTCATGTTTGCCAGCTGTTCGGGACTCAAATTTGACATGTTGTGGCCGTGAGCAAAGGAAGGAGCATGGCCTTGCATCATCTGCTGACCGTAGTTGTTGCCAGGGAAGCTGTTCTGCATAGGGTGGTGATAACCGTTGAACATGAACTGAGTCTGCATGCCGGGCAAGGTCTGACTGGGAGCGCTGGACACGGTTGATTGTGAGTCGAAGCTCTGACTGGGCTGGTGGCCGCGCATCTGGAATCTGTCGGCAGGCAGTCCTGCGCGCAAGCTTTCGAAGGTTTGAACCGGCACGGCGGGTCCATTGGTGTTGACTCTGCCATATCTTTGAGCAGCAGATTTCTTTGCCTCGTGGCCGGCGACTGGAGCGGCTTCCATGGCGGTAGAATCTTCGGCCTCGGGAATGGCAGTGGCCTTTGCTTTTCTCCTGGGAGCTGCAGCCTTCTTGGAGGGAGTTGCAGCCAATTCAAGGTCTGCTGCTCCAGGTGAACCGACCACCATGGTTGCCATCTTCTTGACCATAGTCGAGGGCGTCTTCTTGGGCTTGGTGACTCCCTTGGGCTTGGCAGGTGTAGCCTTGCTGGCATCTTTTGTGGCCGCCTTTCTCTTTGAGATTGCAGGAGTACTCTTGCCGTTGCCAGTGGGCTTGTCGTTGTATGCAGCATCCTCGTCTCCTTCAGTCTTGACAGCCTTCTTGGCAGATCTGGGCTTCTTCTCGGTCGACGCGGCCAGTACACCGTCCTTATCCTCGGCCTCCTTCTTGAGAGCTGCCTCGGTTGGCTTGCCCCTCTTCTTGCTTGTTACCGGAGTCTCTGATCTGTTCACGATAGTCTTTGTTGCAGAGTCGTAGTAGGGAAACTCAGAGTCGCCATCAATAGGCAAGGGAGTGTACTTTGGAGCAACAGTACCGGGTGTAGCGTCAGACTGAGAATCGCTGCCAGGCTTGACGTAGGTGATGGTGTTCCAAATCTTGATATCCTTTTCGGTGGCGTCTTCGAGGTTGTCTACGTCTTTCTGGCCCTTGACCTCCCTCTTGTGTTTGGGCGGTGGTACCGCCAGCCCGAACCAGATACGGGCCTTGCGTGCCTTGATAAGATGCTGTGTCAATGCATCTCCGTTCGGGTTGCATCTAGGTTCGATGTGCTGGCAAATCTTGCCAAATGGAATCTCGACACCCATCAGCTCGAGTTCGTAGATCATGGCCATCAGAGCGAGTTGGTCTTTGCCGGCTGTCATCGCGTTAGTATGTCATGATTTGCGACAGAAGCTGTTGGACTTACTGTGCCAGCGGATGAGATTGCGAGATTGGCTGTATGGCTTGCGCTTCTTCTTCTTGTTCTGGCCATCGCCATCCTCGTCATCGTCTTCGTCGCCTCCGTCCTGGTCCTCTTCTTCGAACTCTTGATCGGAGTCACGCTCTTCGTTCTTCAGAGGAACTTCGTCCTCTGCGACTCCCTCTTCGACGCCGTTGTTGGCATGTTCGACCGAGTCCGCGACGTCTTCAGATTCGGTGTTGGTGAGCATGACAGAGGTATCCTGAAAAGAGCGACCGCCGGGGCCAGAAGGAGCACCGAAACCATGGTAGTGGCTACCGTACTGCAAGTCCTGAGAAGCAGCATGTCCATTGACATCGAAAGGGGCAGTAGAAGCTTGGTACTCGTGGCTGTTGTCTGTGTTCTGCGAGGACATGTAGCCATCGAGAGTTGAAGGAGCGACGAAGGGTTGTTGAGCAATGTTGTTGGAGAAGGAGAGGCTACCATGGCCCCCGTTCATGTTGTTGCTGCTGAAGACATCAAGGTCCAAGGTGTCGTTGTAGTCGTCGTGGATCTTGAAGTCGTCCATCTCCAATCTGTTGTGGCTAGAGTCGTCAATGTCGTGCGAGTAGCCTGCGTCGTAGGCAGACTCGTTCTGACGGAGGAATGTGTCGATGTCCACACTCATGATGTATCTGTGGATGAGGTTAGCTGAGTGTCAGGAAACATGCTTGGGCGAAGTAGCAAAAGAAGTATGGCGCGAGTTTGTACTTACGAGATCTCTGGTCAACAATCTTGATCGGGACTCAAGAATGGGGGAGTAAATCTTCTAGACAAGCAAATTGCACAGCACTGTAGTGTCTGTCCGTTCCAAAGTCAGCAAAGGTTGGATGAAGTGGAAGTGTCGATCGAAGTATCGTCGAGCTGCGTCGAAACGGGGTCTCGTCAAGAAGAATCGCTTTCAACAAGTTGCGAGTAGGCAATGGAAGGCACAGAAGGAGAACAGTGGAAGGAGAGAGAGGAGAAGGAAGGAGAGGATTGAGAAGAGGCCGTCGTCTTTGTCGAATCGTCGAACTGTCGGGGTCGAGTCGAAAGCGTCGATCCCAACGAATTGTGATTGAAGAGTGGAAGTGGTAGAAGACAAACAAGACGGAAGCGTAGGGGATAAATAAGATGGAGACAGCGTCGACTCGTCGATAATGCGTCGAGTGAGCGACTTTCGTCGAACGATGTCGTTGAGACGAGTGCCTCTCAACAAAGTGGAAGTGGAGTGAAGGAGGAAGAGGTGTAGGAAGTGGAAGCACAATTAGAAAAGAAGGGACGTAGAAGAAAGGGTGATGGGTAAGGTTGAGACGGAGGGTGGAAGGAGACGGGAGGAGGTGGTTGACAAGCAGTCGTCGTTCACGATGAACAAGTCTCGACGAGGTTTGTGTGAACTGAAAGACAGGGATGGAAGGCAGATTCTTCGACAAAAAAGAGGCTCCTCGACGAGAAAGAGGCACCTCGACGAAAGACAGGCACCTCGACGAAAGACAGGCTCCTCGACAAAAGCTCATAGACAAACACTCCTCGACAGACCGGACTCAAAAAAAGCGGTCGGCGCCGATACAAGCGAGAGCAGTGGTCCGAGATGGAGGTCAGATCTTCGACAATGCGAACAAGAAGGGAGAGGGTAATGGGTGGAAAGCAAAAAGAACAGCAGACAAAAGCAAAGACATAGCTCTATAGAGAGATGCGTCAAGAGCTAATGTCTGGCTATGGGATGAGCTGAACCTTGAGGGCAGGAGCCGCAACGGCACAGACAGAGTGTGGGCAGTTGGAAGGATGGTCTTTACGGCCAGAAGAACAGAGAATCAAACTTACGATGTGCGGGAGCAATAGACACAGGTGGCGCCGAGCAAAGACGCTGTCGAGAAGACTCAACGTCGAGAAAGAACAGCAATGAGCTGCGCAGTTGAGCGTCAGCAGCTTCGACGCTTACGTGTATGTTGCGTTGACGGTGGCTGCGAAGAAGATGTGGAGTGGAACGGGAACAGCGTCAAGGAAGGGGATAGTGTGTGCAGAGGGTGGTGTTTGGAAAGCAAAGCGTGTGCAATGGATAGACGCGTACTTACAAGAGGATGGATGTCGGAGGAAGAAGAAGTCGAGATGAGATGCTGAGATAAGATGTCGAGAGGAAGCAATGATAGAGGAGTGACTGGTGTCGAAGTGTCGAGGAAAGCGTCGAGGAAGTGTCGAAGAAAGCGTCGAGGTACCGTCGATAGAAAAGTGTCGAAGAGACTCGACGGTATAAGTGAAGCAAATAGTGGTTTCCTCACGGTACAACAAACAAACCGGGTCTTGAGCAACCAAACAGCCGGGCCCGAGGCCGATAGCGATGGCAACGACGATGCCGGCCAAATCGACGACGAGCCCCGATTGCCTGAGCACTGACCACTTGCTAGCGACGACGACGACAGTTTCGACGACGAGCCCGACGAGCTCAGCTCTCAGTGAGAAAGTCCCGGCGCGCTTTAACATCATGAATTTCCTCAAAGCCATCAGCACCCATGTTGAGTACATCCCTTGAGGAGCCGGGAGCTGTATTCTTCGACCGAGCTTGCAGCATCATCAGGACTAGTTGTCATGCTCAGACATTCAATACGACCAAGGCTGTTCTCTCCCGAAACACGCTCTCCAATATCCTAGTTATTACGAAATGGGTCCCTTGGTTCATTCCCTGGTCAAGAGCTTGTGGCTGGCATGTTGGATCGAATCATCCAGCGATTGCATCTTCTGGTAACTGCCTTCTTGGAAGGGACCTTGGAGGTCACGGTAACATTCCTGGGCAAGCAAGAGGTCCTCTTTGAAGGTGTCTCCTGAGCACCGAGTAGAGACGCGTGTGTACTTGACAGCGTCTGGCTTACTGCCCCAGATTTCAACTTGGCCGAGCCGGAGCTTTTTGAAGGACCAGAGGATCCGGCTGCAGAGGCAACAATCGGAGGGTCCATACACGAGCGGAAGATACATGATCCAGGCACGTTGCTGCTAAAGCCGTCCATGTATCGGCCTAGTTCAAAATCCTAGCATAAGTCATGAGGCCTTGCACAGGGATGGAATATGCCGCAAGTTCTACGACCAGTGAACATGATCGACATGGAGAGTCAGAAGCTGTCAAAGCAGCATGGTCGAGTATTTGAGCAAATACTCGAGGACTTCTATGCAGAAGAAGACACCAGTAAGTTTGGGTGACTGGGCTCTGCCAAAAAGAGTTAGCCCGTACCGCCGCATTCGATGCTTTCGCCATACTGCGGTTGCTTGTTCATGCCTGGAAAAGAAGACTGTCAAGTGACATGGGTGATTGTGTCAAAGTCAAACACCAGATCCAATAATGAGGCTGTAGGTCGGTACCGTCGCATTCGACACTTTCGGCAGATCTCTATTGCTTGTTAGCATTGATGAAGAATATCTCTGGAGTGTTGTCAATGCTTACGTCGAACAAAAGGGTGAGCAAAGAGACTACAGGTCAGTACCGTCGCATTCGACGCATTCGACGCGTTACTATTGCTTGTCAGCATTCTTGAAGAAGATCCATTATGTGGTATCAATACTCAAGTCGAAGGCCAGAGGTGAATGAGAAGGCTACAAGCAGTACCCGCCGCATCGAACACGTTACGCGTATCGCTATTGCTTGTCAGCACTTCCCACTACCATGAACAAAGAAAAACCACGAGATCTTTGAGAAGAGCAGAAAGAAGAAGGTAGAATTGAAGTGTGAATAAGTTCCGTCATTGCCAACTTGTTATTACCACTCGTCGATACTGCTTGCTGCAGTGAAAAAGGGTATGTGTTACAGACTGAGAAAGAAAAGGAGCAGTAAACGAAAACCACCAGACATGAGCAGATCCGACGTGACATGGCCTCAGTGCAATCTGCAGGTGAATCTAAGCTTCAGCATCACTGTTCTCGGTCTTGATCTTCAGTTTCTCCTGGCCAGGAGCAGCCTTCTGAAGCTTCTTGGTCAGGGGAGTGCCCTCGTCGTCGTCGTCGTCCGAGTCGGAGGCAGCCTTGCGCTTGGAGTTAGCCTTGGCTTTGCCCTTGGACTTGGTGCCAGCAGCAGATCCAGAAGTACTGGGAAAGGTTAATGAGTATGGGATGTCGTGTCAGCGTGTGTTGGTCTTGCCACGTACCCATTGGCCTTGGCCTTTCCCTTCTTGGGAGCAGGAGTCTTGGGAGCAGGACTGTCAGAGCCCTCACTGATGCGTTCGATAGTCAGTACAATTCTTTCAGGTCTTGGATGAGCGAAGGCATACTCATTGTCGTTCTTGGCGGCGACACGAATACGAGAAATGTGCTTCTTCAAGGCTGCAACAGTGCAGGTAGCAGCATCGGTGGTGAGCTCTGCAGCGAGAGCGTCCCAGTCGACCTTTGCAGAAGCGCTAGGGTCCTTCAAGACAGCGAGCAGAATCTTGCGATCAGCCTCAGCTGTGACAGTCAGTGACATTCAAAAGACAAAGCAATGAGTCCTTGTTCCTTACCGTCCCAGGTGATACCAGGCATCTTGTTAGATCGTGGGTTGTTGTTTGTGAGATTTGTTGTATCTTTTGAAAGAGGGGTTGATGTTTGGAAGAGTTGGTAAGTTTGAGTATTGAGGGTGAAGCTACAAGGAATATGTAACTTGACCTTGGGAAGCTGGCGGAAGAAAGAGCGCGAATGTGGAAAGCGGAGATGGAAAGAGAGAGGAAGTCACAGAGTTGGCAGAACTTATCAGAAGTGGTTGGGAGTCGACATACGTGCAAATTCGTCACGGGCTTTCACTTGGAAGAACGAAGTGTTGGCCCTTCACACAAGTCATACCAACCCGACGACGAGACCTACAGAAAAAGAACAGAACAGAATGAGTCGAAAAGATACAGAATCCACAATAATTACCAGGTAGCATAGCTTCAAGGTTCAAAGGCGTCAGCAAGACTTGCAGTACCCTGCACTCTTGCCAAGTGCTGGTTCTGGTTTTCAGTGCTGCTCAAGACCAGACAATGGTGCCTGTTTCCTATAATGATTACCTCGAATTCTCCTGACGGTGGTTGAACCCGGCGGATAGGCTGAGAAGCCATTATTTGATGAAAAGATGTCGAAAGGACAAGTGATCCTGAAGTGCGTATTCCCCTCGATCTGACGTCGAGGTTCTAGGCAAAATATCCATGAGTATCAGGCCTGAAGCTGGAGGGACCGGAGTCGCCAGCCTGCCTTTCGCCGCTGAGATATCAGCAAAAGGAAGCTCATTTTGCTCGAGTTGGCTTGTAGCTTTCTCATGTTCCAGTTATTTCGAAGCGTTAAGCCAACAGCAGAGTCATCTGACAGGACCTCGCATTGTGCTCGATTGTACAGTCGATCCAAATATAGCAGCTGTACATATGCGTCGCTTTCGCAAGCTTCAGTATGAGCAAGCAAATATGCCATGAGTCAAAGAAGATGTAGGTAGACTTAGAGGACCAAGGGGACGAGATGTCGTTGAGAGGGATGACGGTGAAAGCCGTCAAAGGCTTGGCGAGCCTACCTTCCTCGTGCCTTGCGGCCGCTTCCTTTCAAACCATCATTTGAAGGATTTCCTGTACAGATGACAGCCTTTGCAACAAAAGTATCGCCTTCGCAAAGCAACTGTTTCTGCTGGACGTGGCTACTTCTGACAAAACTCGCACCGTGTTTGATACCTTGCCAGCAGCTCATGTCAGCAAGCCACACAGAACATTGGAGATACATCAGGAAATAGAACATAGTAAGTTCAGATTGGACGAGCAGAGTGTGAAGAAGCAGTTTCATTTTCTTATTGGAAACATCTTGGAAGGGGGCCATCGAGGATAAAAGAGTGAAAAGAAAGACAGAAAATCATGACCCTCCCCTTCCTTTGAAGTGTGCAGATCTTCTTGTTGCAGAGGTTCGTTATCCTCGTTGTGTTGGTGCTCAAATCGCTACTGCAACGCTGGCAAAAGAGTAGGACATCGATGTCGTGATTGGCAATCAAGCGACAGCCTATGGCATAGTCAGTCATCTCAGCCACATACATTTCGATCTCCAAGACTCACCTCTTCATCGCCGTCTTCGGTGTCAAGCTCGGTCTTGACGACATCTTCTTCGCCCTCAACAGCATCCAAAGCATCGTAATCGACAATCTGTTCAGTGTCGACTTCGGCCTCGGCTTCGGAGCTGTCTTCGTGCTTCATCTTGCGCTTTTTCTTCGCGCTTCCTCCTTGTCTGCGCGTTTGGCGTCCCTTTCCTTTTGCTCGCGGCGGATCTTCTTGCGCGTCGCTTTGCTCTCCTTCTTCATCTCCAGCGCGATTCTTGGCACGAGCAGTAAAAACGCGGCCAGTGCTGCTGCGCAGTACTCCACGGACCCCATAGTCGGCGGCGAGTTTGTTGTAGCGCTTGGAACTGTTGGGTGGATGTGTTGCTTGGTCAGTTGGGTGAAGAGCGCGAGAGGTGTGATGGAAGAGAGGGAGAAGACGTACGCGGCGTTGGTGGTGAGTCCAGTGTCTGTGGCGACGCCGCTCCAGTCGACTTGGCCTGCGCCTTTGCTGTTCTTGATGCAGGAGAAGAGCAGAACAATGTGTTCGTCCTTTGTGATCGGAGCCATTGTTAGTGTTATTTAGAAGAGGTAATGAAGGAAGACTTATTTGGGTGTTGGATGAATGGAAGAGCTGGAGAGAGGAAAGAAGGAGAAGGGACTGGACGGAAGAAACTGAGAAAGAGACCAGCCGTAGAGAAGTGGACGGAAGCCGCTGGTGTGTTGTGCAGAAGTGAATCTATGGATAGTGACAAGCTTCACCGATGACGAGCGGCGAACAGCGGGCTGGATTGGAACATGACGACAGTGTCGACTACCGAGAGGTACTCACTTTTGCGTATCCTTGGGTAGCGTGAACTTGGGAATGTTATGAGTGTATCAGGGGCGTTTTCACAGAGGCGATGTCCGAGGGTGTATATGTCAAGGAGCGCGTCTTGAAGCAGTCAGGTGAACTGTTGATAGCTAGCATGTGAGAGCACAATCTTCAAATTGATACAATTTATCTACACAGTCCGATACACATTATCTAGTGAAGTAAATGCTCGTCTTTGTTGGACGGAGCTGCTGAAAGCACAAGGACGACATGATCAGACATGTGGACATATACCGCATTCTCAATAAGCCCTCGAGTGAAATGGAAAAGCAAGCAGTTATACAGATGCGATGAAATATGTCAAATTGATATCCGCTGCATAAAGAAGAACTTATTTGGCCTTGGGGCTAGCCTTGGCCATCTTGCCTGCCTTGTTCAGACTCCTCCTCTCTTTCTTACTTTGAGCCTCCGTTGAGGTTCCCACAGCATGTCCACCGACCTCGCTGACACCATCTTTGACTGGCTTCTCAGCTACCTTGGGGCTCTTTGTGCCCGATGGCGACTTCACGGCCTTCTCTTCTATTTGATCGTCGGCGTTGGGCTCCTCAGATGTGACTTCCTTCTCCTTGGGCTTCTTGGTAGCCTTTGTGGCTTTGGGGTCAAGACCCTTCTTCTTGAGCTGCTTCGCGCGAGCACGTTTGATGATGGCCTCGTCCTCGGAGTCCGAGAAGCCACCAAACTCGTCATTCTCAGCTTCCTCGCTGATAGGGGTTCTGTCGATAATCTCCTCATCTCCATCCTTCTTCACATTTTGCTTCTGCTCTTCCGAGCCTTGCGCCTTGACGGCGTTTGCAGGTGTAGGGCCAACCTTCTTGAACTTGGCGACGTAGAAACCATCAACGTTGTAGGCGTGAGGGTAGTATCTTCTGGTCTCCTTCAAGCTGGGGTGGAACTTCTTGCCCATGAAGCTGGTGAAGCCCTCCTTACCAAATACAAGGCCGGTGCTGACGAGCTTGACATTGGGGCGTCTGTTGAGAGCGTACTGAACAACTTGCTCGTTCTCCTCGACTGTGACACTACATGTTGAGTACACGATGTAACCTCCAGTCTTCGAGGCGTGGTCTACTGAGTCAATGGCGGCGAGCAGAAGCTGCTTCTGCAGATGGGGCAGGCGCAAGAAATCGGCCTCGGTCTTGTTGGTCTTGACACTCTGATCCTTGGCAATAACACCGGTACCAGAGCAAGGAGCATCGAGGAGAACTCTGTCGAATCCACCCATGACCTTGGGGAACTCCAAAGCAGAGTAGTGACATACGATAGTGTTCTTGACACCGAGACGGTGAATGTTACCGATCAAACCCTTGGCACGGACTTTACTGGCATCGTTGGCGAAGATGACACCAGTGTTGCGCATCAGAGCAGCGGCGTATGTTGTTTTACCACCGGGTGCAGCAGCCATATCCAAGACACGCTCGTTCTCTTGGGGTGCCAAAGCCATGACGGGCAGGAACGAACTGGCAGCTTGGAGGATGTAGTGTCCAGCAAGATATTCAGGAGTGGCACCCAGGGGGACCTGCGATTCGAAAACCTGCAGACCAACCTTGCTCCACTTTCCAACGGGCTCAAGAGTAACACCGCGGTTGATCAAAGAGTGAGCGAGGTCACGACGGTGAGTGCGGAGGGTGTTTGTTCTGATGACCAGAGGGCGGGGAGTCTCGTTGGCGTCGAAGAAGGCAAGGGCCTCCTGAGGGGTGAATAACCTCCACAGCTTCTCGGCCAAGAAGCGCGAGTAGCCATAGTAGGCGCAGATGTCGTTGAGGAGCGAGTTGATGTAGTCGGCACGCGAGCGCGAAGGGTCGGACAGCTCCTTGAAGCTGGTCAGGACACGGGTGGTTTCGGTGATACGAGTACGGAGCAGCTGGAGATCGGGAGCGAGGGTTGCTTTTCGTTGGGCGGCCTCGTCATCGTCTTCGTCCTCGGGAATGTCGGCGGCAGCGATGTTGGTCTGCATAGCGTCGTCCTCGAGTTCAGCTTGTGCATCAGCAGCCTCTTGGGCGGCTTCTTCATCGAGGCGACCCGAAAGACCAGCGATGTTGGCGGCGTTCAGCATCTCCTCAGCGTCCGAAGCATCTTCATCCTCTGACCACATAGCGCGCTGCACATCCGGGTCGTCAGAGTCCATAAAGTCGTCATCCTCAGCAGGCTCATCGTCCGACTCGAGGACGCCCAAGTCGTCAACAGCATCTGAGTCGTCTTCGATGTCTTCGTCGTCGGACTCGACCAGCTGCTGGGCCTTCTTTGCTACCGTCTTTGGTGTCTTCCCGTTTGCTGCGAATTGGCCCTTGGTCGTCTTCTTTCCGGCCGAGTTCTTGGGCTTGTTGGGGTCGGTTCTGCGCTTCTTGTATGTTGCCTCTGGCGGCGGAGGCGCGTCCTTTCTCTTTCTCGAAACCAGTGATTCGTTCAGGGGCTCGGGCACACCCTGCTTCTGCATACGACGACTAGGTGCCATTTTGTGATGTGATGTCGAATGCGACTGAGAAAACAAAAAATTGCTTGCAGCAGGAAAGACGCTGCTCTTTCTCAAACTTTACGAGACTTTTTCTGGAACCACTTTGTGGGGGAAAGCCGCTCTCATTGGCCACCGCGTGCCAGCTCGGCCTTTACCAGCGACCATATCTTATCGCCGTATGCGTGCAATAGTACGAGTAGCCATTCACAAAACACTCGTACAATCTTATGGTGAAGTCTGGTGGTGATGTTCAATGAGTGCTATATATAAAATCCGGGTTCAACTCCTTAATCGCTGTCATCATCGCTCCCATATCCAACCAATGGACCCGCAGGCTTGTCCGGAGCCTTGCTGGCCGCCGCTCCTGAGCCTGCTGTGAAGCCTTTCAATGCACTCAGCGTTGATCCTCCAAGAATTCCAGATGGGGACTCCTGTCTTTTCATATCCTCGATCCGGAGCGGTGCACCTTCGTCCTCGTCCTCTAGGTCACCAGCTCCTAGCAGATATGGCTCTTGTGGTGCTCCCAGTCTGGCCTTCTCCGATGCATACCACACCTCGTCGCTGGCTTCGTATCCGGCCAATCCAAATGTCCCTTCAACCTTTCTCCTCTTTCTTGCCTCCTCCCACCCTTCACCACGACCTTCGATCTCGGCCACGTATTCTGCTGGTAGAGCACGGCGAATCGCATCTGCTGCCTGCTCCTCGATCTTGCGCACTTCTCGTTTCTGGGCTTGCGGGTTTGGGTCGACAGTTGCCCATCTCACGTTCAGCGTCTCGTTGTTGTCTAGCGGTTGGTGCGCCATGGCCTCTTTTGCGAACTCCTGTATGATTGTCAGCTTCTTTCCAACGACTCAAGTCTAGGTCAGGCGACTTACGGCATTGGCCAAGTGGACGTAAGTCACAAATGCCACACCTCTAGCTGGCAGCACGCGTACGCGCTCGATCTGGCCCCACTCTTGGAAATGTCTGGCGACCACTTCCTCGATGTCGTCTGATGTGTGTATTCTGCCCACATACAAAGTTCTGTTGACGCGCATGAAACTTCCAACACCTCCCATGTCGTCCCTGTAGTCGCTGAACTTGTCACGTCCGAAGCAGTCGACGTTGGAAGGGAAGATGTCGCCCAAGCCGCCCTCTTTCTCTACGCGCGAATTCGGTAAACGGTGGAGGTACTCGCAGTCCTGGCCCTTGGGACACAGGCCGCGGGAGAAGAATAGACAGAAGTAGCTGCCAGGAATGCTGTCGGCTTTTGTGTATCCAGAGTCGGTCGCAACATTGCACCTGCCCTTTGCCTGTTGCTTGGAGGAGTAGGCGTCCTCGCGATCACCGCCAGACCACTTGTTGTACCAGATGTTGAAAATTGTGCCGGTTTGAGCGGGTCTTTCTGACTGGAAGCCTTCTTGTTGGACTCTGGCGGGCCTCCTCTTCTTCTTGACCATGATCTTCTTCGTCTTCTTCTTAGGCTCCAGGGCAGTGCTGTCCTGATTCGTAGGGACCAGTGCCGCCGAGTCTGTGACTTCCATGTTCGCGAGAGGATTTTGATCGATCGTAGTGGCCTCTTGCACTGGGGGTGTATCGACGTCGGCCATGGCTATGTGTGGTATGTAAGGTGTCGCGTGAGTATCCGATAGACAAATTGGCTGATAGTGAGTCGGATGATTGAAAGAATGGTCGCAGTTGCCGTATTGAATGATAGAAGGCGCAAGTTTGGCGCGGCGGTGAAGGCGCGGGCGTGAGCTTGGACCACCAGGAAGCTCTCCAGCAGCGAGCCTAACAGTGGACCATCGTCAAGCACCATCACACGCCTTCTATACCACTCATCACCTCCCTCTTCTCACACATACCGCCAACATGCCTGGATTCGACTTCTCGCTGCACAACCGCAACCTCGCCTTGCACGCACAGGGTGTGCCGCTGCCCAAGGCCACCAGCACCGGAACCACCATTGTCGGCTGTCTCTACGACGGCGGCGTCGTCATCGCCGCAGACACAAGAGCTACCTCAGGACCTATCGTCGCCGACAAGGTCAGCACCTTTGCATCTTGCTCCCAACAGCCCTCATACTGACTCTACTTTGGACAGAACTGCGAGAAGTTGCATTACATTGCCCCCCAGATCTGGTGCGCCGGCGCTGGTACCGCTGCCGACACCGAGTTCACCACCGCCCTCATCTCCTCCAACATCGAACTGCACGCCCTATCCACTGGACGCAAGCCTCGCGTCGCCACCGTCATGACCATGCTCAAGCAACATCTGTTCCGCTACCAAGGCCACATCGGCGCCTACCTGGTCGTAGCTGGTGTCGACCCCACAGGCAGCCACCTCTTTACCGTCCACGCTCACGGCAGCACCGACAAGCTACCCTACGTCACCATGGGTTCAGGTTCGCTGGCTGCCATGTCCGTTTTCGAGACTCAATGGAAGTCAGGTCTCAACAAGGATGACGCCATCAAGCTCTGCGCCGACGCCATCCAAGCTGGTATCTGGAACGATCTGGGTTCGGGTTCCAACGTCGATGTCTGTGTCATCACCGCCGAAAAGACGACATTGCTCAGAAACTACATCACCCCCAACAAGCGTGAGCAAAAGATGAGGAATTACAAGTTCCAGAGAGGAACCACTGCCGTCCTCAACGAGAAGATCATTACTCGCCAGGACATTAGCAAATACGTCACGGTGCACGAGCTCAGCGACAACGATGCTGGTCAGGCCGCAGAGAAGATGGAGGTCGACTCATAGACGATGGCGTTCTCTTGGCCGTAGACATGGGCCAAATCAATGACTTTTTGACACAATTTCTGTATTCTAACGTGGGATCAACGATTCAAGGGGACTTTTATTACCATAAAGCAAGCACAGGCATTTTTCGGGGAGTTTGCAAATTCAAAAACCGGTCATAATGCTTTTTCATTCTTATGTGCGTCTTCTGTTTTGCCCGAGTTTCGACCAAATCTATGTAGTGAAAGTGTATGCACAGTGAAAGAAGAAGATGATGGGTGGCGAGGTCCAGCCTGCCATGATATATAAGTTTACGAAGCATCAGATACCAAGTACAATGGTACGGCAGCAGTGTGCCGTCGACAGGATGCTCATGCAATCAAAGACAATCCCAGTAGTAAGCATAGCCTGCAGAGTAGTGTTGGTATAAGCGCTGTTCTTCGCTAAAGAGGAAGTGTTCAGCCGCCTCCTCTGCACCCTGAGTTGCATTGCGAGGAGGGAGAAGCGTTTGAGTGCTGAGGATGTACGTACCGTCGTCTGTTGATGAGGTTTGGAGTTCTGTGGTCGTGGACGCAGATGGAGATGCAGACGTAAGGTTGGTTACAGCTGCTGCGTTTGTGGTGACATGAACGCCAATGCTGCTTGCTACGCCCCTTCCTGTAGTGTTGGCGTCGCAATTCGAAGTCGAGACGCTGGAGCGATTGAAATAAGCCTCCACAGACGCGATCTGAAGCACACAGTCTTGCATCGGAGGCCCATATGTCCAAACATATCCATTGCTCCACGAGTTCCACATTAGCCAGCCAGCCGCCGAAGGCACATTTCTGCGTATCGACATGACCTGCACGCCATCGATATAGAAGTTTGATTCTGTGGGCAACCAGTCGTAGCGGTATTCGTGGAAGGCAGTGGTCAAAGTGGATGGTGCAGGGACTGCGAATGTGGATTCCCCGGTGCCGGGTGCGGTTTGTTGGTTTGTGAAGTGGATGTTTTGGGGGTCGCCTGTGCGGATCTCGATGTCGGTCTCTTGGGTGTCGTTCATGTACATGAAGAAACCTGTATAGTTCAGGATCATTTATGCGTCAAGACTCACGCTAATCGTGGATAGGGAACGTACCGTGGACTGTGCCGTTGATGGGGCTGGCTTGCGCGACTGTCCGTACACTGGCATATAGTATATCGTCATATCTAGTCACTAATTGACATGTATCCAGAGGGTCTGCAGTTTGCCCACCAGGGACAATCATCTGCATAGCTTGACCAGATCCGAGTACTATGTTGCTAGGATTGAAGATGTGCGAGTATGGGGCGTAAGGTCCAGAGCCGACTTCATAGGTACTGGCGATCAACTCGTCGGGGAGTGCATCCATGGTAGTGAAGTCGAATGCAAAGTGGGAAGTAAAGGCACCCGCGCCTTCGACCTGATAATGACAGCCATCAAAGATACCATCTGCGCTGGTACCCGAGCGAGCATTAAGTCTGCTGCTAGAAGCAGAGTGTGTCAGGTGCTCAGAAGAAGTTGTTTCTGCAACAACGGCAGTGACAGTGACCAAAAAGAAAAGGCAGAATATGTTCCTAGATGAAGGCATGGTATAGAATTATGAACGACTGCCCAACATTGTTGTGGACGGAAGATGACCAGCAAAAGAAGGGGATTGAGATTGAAGTTGGGTCGAAGGGCGTGGTGGATTAAAGGCTCCAAGGCCTGACAAATGGTGATATATATCTAAGGCGGCAGTTGGGAGGGAGAAAACGGCCGGGGCCAGGCGTCACTCATCGGATCAAACTAGTAGACGTTTCGAGCACATGGGTATGAGATGCAAACGGTTCAAGGGAAACCTTGTATGTGCCGGAGCGGGATGTAGAAATGGCGGTTCGAGAAGGAGAAGGGTGCCGTCAAGAGTCGGGGAGTGGAGTGGATCCTGGCGTCAAGGTTGTTGTGGTAGGGCTGCGAGGGTCAGGGAGACATGGAGGTAGGGGAAGCGCTGAATAGCAAACCGGGCTACTGCACAATTGAAACAGCTTGGATTCGGAAACTTACTGCCTGCAAGGTAGTGGCACCGTTGAGCATTACTTCAAATGTGCAGAGATCTGGTGTAGTGCTGGTAAATGGCACCGGGAGGACAGGGAAGTTGAGGACAGGGAAGTTGGATGGCAGACAGCTCAACAGCATCTGCAACGTCCTACTGGAGACAGAGTACTACAGTGCGCTACCCAACAGATAGCTACATGACAACACATGCGTGCGATGACTTGGTAGGATGCAGGGAAAGACTTGGAGTAGAGAGGGCCGACGATCCCCGCATCTGCGGGCGAGAGTGATCGTCCCGGCGTGCCTGCAGATGATGCGAGCCGAAGGGGTGGGTCGAAGCCAAAAAGGCGACCAAGAGCTGTGACGACTGAGGAAGGAAGGGACACGCAACTGCCATGTCACTCGGTGACGATTGCACCTCTCATGCATACCATGACATGAAGCTTCGCTCCTTCTCTCCAGTCTCCGACCACTGGCATCATGAGTAAAGCATCCTTCAAGATGTCGGCTCCTCCATCGCCTGACGAAGCCTCGCAAACGCCTGTCGCCGGTGCATCGTCGTCAGCTCTACCTCTGCCTCCTTCCTTGACGCTACGTAGTCGCTCATCGACAAAGACCAGTCCTCCTGCCGCCGACGGAGCTTCTCCCATCGAGCCATCTCTCTCTCGCCGTCGCTCCTCGCTGCTCTCATTCTCGAGCTTGGACGACACGCGACACTCGGCTGGTGACTTCATTCGTCCATCCCTAGGTCTCGACCATGACGACTCGACCGCTCCAGAGGACTTGTCGCACTGGCACAGCTCCCCCTTGGCCTTTGCTTTTCTACCCGCCCTCGCCGGCCTCTTCTTCACCAATGGAAGTGCTTTCGTCACTGACATCATCCTACTTGGCCTGGCTGCTCTATTCCTCAACTGGAGTGTCAGACTGCCCTGGTATGTCTTCTCGCAGCCGTCACCTCTCATAAACTGACAAGCTAGGGACTGGTATCGTTCAGCTCAGGCTCAATTCACTCTGGACCAATTGAGCAATCAGGATCCGAATCAAGACGATCAACAACCCCAATCTCCCGAGCGAGCACAATCAAGTCAAGAGCAGGAAGATGCGGCCGCCAGTCTCCGCCAACACGAGCTCCTTGCTCTCATCTCTACCTTCTTGTTTCCTGCAGGTGCTGCCTACCTTTTGCATGTTATCCGTGGCCAGCTCTCGCGCCCTTCCGAAGGTCTGGTGTCAGACTACAACCTCACTATATTCCTTCTCGCTGCCGAGATACGCCCCATCAGGCAATTGATCCGCTTGTTCACCCATCGGACCATTCATCTGCAGCGCATCGTTCGTGGCAACAATGACTCCTCGGCCATGAGCAGGAAGGACAAGGCCATCACAGAGCTTGCCTCACGCCTTGTCATCCTAGAAGACAAGTTCGGCGACCAACTGTCGTCACCAGGCGTCTCGATTGTTCAAAAGGAAGAAGTCAGTGCCCTTTCCAGTGACATTAGGAAGCGTTATGAACCCCGTCTGGATGCTCTAGAGCGCGCTGTCAGAAGATATGAGAAACGAGCCACTACTTTGACTTTGCTCACCGAGCAACGCTTGCAGTCTCTGGAGAATCGTCTGCAAGATGCTTTGAGTTTGGCCGCAGTCGCTGCTCAATCGTCGAGTAAACCAGGCATCGTAGCTGCCCTTCTATCAACTCTGGCAAAGACACTAGCGGTGCCTCTAGAGTTCATCTGGTTCGTCTTCGTGTGGCCTCTAAAAGTAACAGAGTCGATGCTTAAGAAAGCTGGCGTCTTGGTTCTGGGACCGTCGAATCCCCCTCGTCGTCGCAGTGACTCCAAAGGTCCCAGGCCAAGGTCGGAAAAGAAAAAGGACGACTCTTATTTTCAACGACATTATTGATGGCATAGCCCATCCATGTTGGAGCTTCATGCACCAGCATGAGTGCTATACCTCATTCACGATTTATGACCTGTATTACTCTAGCAAGTATGGAGACCTCGAGATTTGTTGTTCCTACTTATCGTGTATCGTCTTGAATTTTCACAGCTACTCTTCTAACCCTCGATGAATTTCAACGTGACAAGCACCGGCAATGCTTGCAATCTTTGTGCTCACTTGAATATATCGTTGAGGGGACGACCCTGTCGCGATATCATTTTTTTTTTTTTTTTTTTTGAATCATACTCCATTTGGCCCTACGGGCTTTGCCGGGAAAACTATCTAGCTACTAAGCTATTTACAGGTATGTGTCTGGTAGCGCCAACATAGGAAATTGCCCTTAAATAGGCCCGTAATCAAGTGTTACACCCCTACTTTCGCGTCTTCGCTTTTAACCTATATCTACTCTTATGTCAATTTGTCTAGTGTGCTGTTATTTATAAGCTTACGCTACTTATTTCTTAGTTTTAGCCTTACACCGTGTCTAGTGTAGCCGGTATCCCTTTCTTAACCTAGCTAAACTAGTTTAGTAGGCGGAGTAACAGTATTAGCCTTACAGTAGTAGCGGTTTTCTATATGTCGGTAAATATCTCTTTAAGACTATAGGGTGTGCCCTCTAGCTAGTATTCCCGTCTCCTCGTCTAGTACGACGAGCAGTCGAGTAGTACATAGTAGAGGGTTTCCCTTTATATAAGGCACCCCTAACATCTGTCGGTAGTAACTTTATTAGGCCTTATCCTATATAAGTAGGAGTTTAGCCCGATTTTCCCTATCCTTATCTATACTATAATAGATAAGATAGCTTTCTTATAATCGCTATAGGCGGCTACGTATAACTTATAAGGGAGTAGAGCGTATAGATAGTATGTTTAGCTATAAGGGTATAATTACTATCGTTCCTTCTATTTCTTCTACGCCTTCTCCTTACTCCCCCTCTTCTTAGCTAACTATAGGGTATATATCTAGTATAGTGTAGCGCGGAGCTCTAGGCGTATCTACTTTATGCTCGGGTCCTATCCTACGGCCTACTTAGCGAGTAGGTTAACCTCTTCGTTTCCTAGGATTCCTTTATATAAGGGCGTCTACTATATAGTCGGCTTAATGCCCTTTCGCTATGCCTTCTCGATTTCCCCGATTACCCTATACATAATGTATTAGCCGGATAAGATGGCGGGGTGTGCTATAGCCTATATAGTCGCTTAGTTATCTATAAAGATTATAACGGCGTCGCATCCCTCGAGTTCTTATACGATCTAGAGTACTAGCTCGATGCCTACTAGTTTAGTAGAGTATACCGTCGACTAGGTGTTATCGCCTATATATCTTATCTTTTCCCTTCCCGCTCCTAGGCACTATATAGCCGCTCCTACTTACCCTTAGATCTTACTTCCGTCTATATATATAGCTACGTATGTTACTCTCTTCCTTATACGGTGTGTCTAGGTCTTATATAACCTAATCGCTCCTACCTTTATGTCTATAGTGTGCGTTTCCGGGGGGTCCTACTACGGGTTTATAGTGTTTATATATATTAGCTCGACCTCCTCCTACGGTTCGCCTATAATTTAGTTCCTATCTAGGTGGAGTTCCTCTAGGCATTAAAGAGGAGACCTCTTCGTCTTTAGAATAGGATTATTAGATCTAGCTTCGGCAATGTTGCTATATATCGGGCTTCCCCTAATCCTATAGAGGGCGTTTTCATTTCTCTATTATAGGTATAGGTCTATCGGGAGGGTATTAGTTTCGACTTCTATTGCTATAAGCGCGGTTGTTTTCTATGCTCCTATAGCTTATTTTAGTACGTCTTTTTAAATTCCTTAGAGGATTATTAGGGTGTTTGCCGTAGTTTACTTATAGCCGTGTTTAGGATTGCTTCTAAACTACGCCGAGCTAGCGTAGGCTAACTTCGGTAGGATTATAGCCTTATATAGCTAGACTCCCTATTATAGTGTAATACCCTACGTAGAGCCTACGATGGATTAGATGCCCCTAATTAATGTCCTTACCTTATCTCTTAGGTGTTCGGCGTAAGGCAGTCCCGATAGTTTCTTATCTAGAAT
>JALPCE010000141.1:0-57244 GCA_026538705.1 Aureobasidium sp. GC_Fusr_1
ACTATCTATCCGCTCCGTACTATTCCGAGATCTATGCATAATTCGTTTTGTTAGACATTGCGTTGTGGACTGCCGTAGTTTCGCCCAGCTCCGAGTCCGTACTCAACATTGCATCACCAACTGTTATGTGCCATACAGACTGCCTTACACACAACGGACATAGAGAGAGAGATGACACTCGACATGCAAACAGCTGTGTGCTCAGAAACAAGGCTAGGAAGCACGTAAGTACTGTCGGTCTACAGCCAAGACATGTGGTCCCAGTGACTCGAAATCTTTCCCAAAACGATCACCGCCGCCACTTTCATCTTTCTGTAAAATACAAAATCACCTTCTGATTCCGGCTGAAAAACGCAAAAAACCAAAATAATCATCTATCTTACAACCATGTCCACCACAATATCTTCCTGGATAGACACTCGACGCAATTCGAATGAAAAATTCACAAAGGACCCCGTTACAAAAGAAGAAAACGATCTGGTGCTAACAGCTCTTGAATCTCTGCTACACAATCAACTCTCGGGTTCCGCTACCGCTACCCGTATCAATGAGATCTTTGCTCCTCGCTTGATTTCTGGCCTTAACGCCGGTGTCGGTTGGCTCTGGGGTACTCTATCCGACAGCACGAGATATTTCGGCGCCTCGCACACACAGCAATTGGTTGATCTCGTTGTCGCACTCAAACTGCTCCCCGATGTGGTCAACGCAGCTGGATGTGTAGTAACGTATGGCGGTAAAGTGATTTGGCGCGAAATGCCCGACTGGGGCTGGATATTCGCCGAACACGGTATTGGTTAGTTCACAAAACACTCTTCTCTGCCAATTTTTAATGCCTTGCTTGCGTTGTTTCCCTGACCAAAAAACGTACAACAAAGGTCTCAATCTTGATGCCGAAGGTTCCAGCTATGAGCAATGGCATGCCCAAGCACCTGGCCTCCTCAACGCAAACATATTCGCCGCAACCCTGATGACACGATCCGATGTCTTCACTTCCAGCATGGATTATGCAAATATTGCTTTTTGGGAGATATTGCCGCCGTTTGATGAGAGTAGAGAGATGGCTGACGAGTGGAAAATGTATATCCCTCCCGCTGCGGTTTGGATTGAGATTTGTGGGAAAGTGTTGTATGAGTATTGCTCCAAGGAGAGGGGCGCGGTGGCAAGCAACGTTATGCATGGGCAGGCATTGTATTGTGACAGATGGGCACAAGTTAAGCAGAGGTTTGAGGCGTTGGCGGAGCAAGTCGAGATTGATAATCATTGTCGAGGCCTCGCGAGAGAGGTAGCAAAAGAGATGCAAAGGATTGAGCAAAGTGATTGAGCATCACTGTTGGACTTGATCATGGACTCAGACTTCGAAAAGGACGATACTTTTATCGATACTCATGGCTGATGCTCAACAAAGCTCACTGTTTACTGTCTTGATAACTTGTACTCATCCCCGCGTGCCTGAACATTGTAGAAAAGTACCAACAAAACCAATACCTCATCGCAACCAAGGCACCAAATCACATCTAAACAGTAAGAAAGCTCAACAAATACCCCATCTGACAGCCATAGTGCACAATGATATGATATCGAGCATCATCTGAAGTTGGATACCTAACATTTCTAAGCACATTCATCAGTAATGCTACAAAGATCTAGTGTTTTCGTTCTTACTGAATCTCCGCCCAACCGGCCCACTCTGGGCAATTTGCCAGAATGGTATTTGTGATGGCGTTGCAAACGGCATATCCCAAGCGGTCGATGGCTCCTCCGGACGGAAATGTGATGTGGAGCATAGTCAATGCCGAAGAGGAGAAAAGCAAGATACAGATCAGAGTATGAACGAATGGACGAATGCGAATGTCCAATGGTAGGTCAACAAGACTGTTTGGGTCTGCGAGTTGATATGTATGGCTGGCTGCAAATAGCTCTTATACTTTCTCGCGGCAGCAAAACCATGTATGTGTTCAATAATAGAGCTTCTAATTTCTATTTGTCTGGTGCAAGGCCGACCGAGACATCTGAGACATCATCTGCAGACAAATATGTCTCGTTTCACCGGTGAGACAGACCTTAGTCTAATGGTCATGAAAAGATTGACACATATCTGATACATCAATGTTAAAATATCTACTCTGCATCAACATCTTCCTTCTTCTCATCCTCGAGTTTCTCGCTGCCTACAGAAGGCCTCTTTCCCATCTCTCCCATTCCATCAGTGTTGCCCTTGCGAACTCTCTTCTCAACCTTGACAGGATTCTCTCCATTCCGATGGGCCTCCTGGAAGATCTCATCCAAAGCCTCGAGTTTATATCCATTAGTCTCGACAAAAGTATAGTAAACCACAGGGATAAAAGCAAAGTTAAAACACATAAAGACAAAATAGGTCTTCCACTTGATGGTGTTGATCATGATGGGTGAAAGCTGCACGACAGCATAATTGAATAGCCAGTTGGCAGATGTGGAGAGACCATTGGCCTCGGCTCTGATGCGGATGGGTGTGACTTCAGCAGGGTATAGCCAAGTTACGCCGAGCCAACCGATGGCGAAGAAAGTGTTGAAAAGGAAAATCATGACTGTGGCTGCGTAGGCACCGCTTTTGTTTCCTTGTGAGAGGCCGATGCCGGCGACCATCATGGCTAGACCCATGCCTCCTGCGTTCCACATCATGAGGCGGCGTCGGCCAGCGCGATCTACGACGAAGAGGGCGACTAGAGCTGCCAGGAAGTATTCGGTACCCAAGACGCCTGTCAAGAGTCGGGCAAATGTAGGATCAAAACCTAGGGAATCCTCGAAAACTACAGTGGCATCTGGTCTAGTCAGCGACACAGCCGTCAATGAAACACTCCTCCAAAAACTTACAGTAGGTGACGAGATTTATGCCACCAATTTGTTGAAAAGCCTGAGCCGCAAAAGCGATTGACGCACGCCAGAGATTCATGTCCGGTCCATTGGAAAAGAACTCTTTGACCGTAAGCTTCGTACCTGCTGTAATCTCGTTGATTCGTTTTATTTCATCGATCTCCTTCTTCAGTTCCTCATCGTCGACATCGGATTGTTTGAGTCGTGCCATGATTTGGGTTGCTTCCTTTTCTTTGCCATGTTTGAGTAGCCATCGAGGCGACTCTGGGAATGCAAAGATACCCACAATGAGGATAACTCCGAAGACTAGATGCAAGAGCATCATTAGCCAGTTTTTCGTCATGTAAAAGTGAGATACAGCAGACGAAAAGCCATCTGATAACTTTTGCTCTGTGTCATGGGTCTTCGCTGGACTTACAGGCTTGGAAGGCCACGGGGAACCTCCATTGGAAAGAGCTAGCATTGTAGAACCAGAAGCCATAATTGATCCAGTATGAAAGCATAACTCCAGCCGTAATCAATGCGCCTTCGAAGAGCACCAAGAAGCCTCTGATCTTTGGTGGTGCAATCTCGGATTGCCAGACAGGAATACTAGAAGTATTCATACCGTTTCCAGCTCCAGTGACGATTCTGTGAACCCTTTAGCAGGAGGTTTCGACCACGCATTGGACAGTCAGGGAAGCATATACCTTCCTACGATGAGCTGAGCAAGTGTCGTGGAGGATGTCTGTATGGCTGTCCCGACAAGCATGATGCAAGCACCAACAAGCACCGCGCGTCGTCTCCCCAACTTGTCACCATACCCGATGACCACGAACGAACCCAAAAGACAGCCAATCTCATAAATGGCAACAACAAGTGCTTGAATGGAGCCGAGTTTGTAGTCTCCCGCCATTTTTGGAAACGTGGCGAGGAACATTGGTTCCGTAATGATTCCAGACATGACTCCCTGATCTGTGATGGAAGTAGTAAGACACATGCAATGTATAAATCATGAAACATTGTCGAGAGCTTACCATAACCAAAGAGTAGAAATCCTGCAGACGCGGTGGCACAAACGCCTATCTCCAGCGCCTTGCCCGTCATCCTGTCGCCCAGAAACCCGACATGAGAAAAAGCCATGGTTAGGAAGAAGAATTTCCAATCTCGATAAGATAGGAAACAATACCCATGCAAAGAAGTGAAGAGAGCAGAGGGTTAAATAACATTCAAGATTGCTCCACGCAGATCTTTGACGTAGGGCAAAGCTAAGCTCCAATCGTTCGACACAAGTATACCAAAGCTTATGGGTGCGTTACCGAAAAAGGGAGGAGGTGCGGAGGGATACCATCCTACCAGAAACGTCATGTAGTTTTGTTATACATCAGCGGCGCTTGCGACATTTGGACACTGTTTTGTACCAGCGATTGTCAGGATCTCCAGAATCTCCGATCGTATAAGCCGCGTGAGTGTGTATGGTTAACCTTAAGCATATCTTCAGTCTACAAAAGCACATCTGTAAGTCTAGAAAAAAGCCTTGCTCAACTGCAAAAGCTGTCAAAAAGTATCTGGAGAACCGTGCTCGTCAAGTGTACAAAGACAATAGCATCTACAAAGTCTTGTGCTTTTGCGTACAATGTGCATAGGGGTTACCGCTGCAAATGCGCAATGGCGAATCAGTTATCGATCGTAAAGCGACTCCGCGCCCATCGAGATGTGAGATCCCCACAAATCTCAAGATGTACTTGAACCGTTTGCGTATTTGGAAAGTGTCAGGTACTAAACTTCTTGTTTCTCTCAGCCCATCCATCATGGTCATGTCAAACAGTTGTTTTTTCTTGGAAGGTCCAAACACAGCTCCCAACCATGAATTTTTCCTCTTGATCAGTGTTCTTGCCGTCTGGGCCGAGGTGTGTGCTTTGAAAATCGATGCGTGCAAGTCCCGAAGTAAAGGATGGATATCCTCCAACTTGCCGAGAAGCAGTCGTCTCCTCTCAGCTGCAGTAAGTTCCTTGAAATGACTTACATCCTTGTCGATTGGGTGATTGTTGGTAAAAGGAAAAGACCATAGTATGAATGTCCAGATGAATGTACGATGTTCCAGTATCCTCATCCCATCCACAAACTCATTCTTGCCCCCGGGCTCATCCTCGGAGTCTGACAAGTCGCGACTCTGTTCGAGCAAAAGACCCCAGGCCTTGGCAAAGGCTTCCAATTGATGTTGCTGTATACGATCGATGGTTATTGCAAGGCCATCAAGGTCGCGCGCAATGGCGTTTCGATATTGTGGCCATGACATGACCTTGCGGTCTTCACGGAGGTTGCGGAGGCCTTGGGCGTCGCTAA
This sequence comes from Aureobasidium sp. GC_Fusr_1, assembly GCA_026538705.1. NCBI lineage: Eukaryota > Fungi > Ascomycota > Dothideomycetes > Dothideales > Saccotheciaceae > Aureobasidium > Aureobasidium sp. GC_Fusr_1. Next base: position 5,176 of record JALPCE010000141.1, read on the forward strand.
CCATATATTCGTGTTCGAGATTGAGGTAATAAAGTCTGGATTGCAAGGTGTCGAGCATTCTGTCTTTGTGGGCGTCGAAATCCGTCATGCGGTCTTCGAGGTACGTGGTGATCTTGAGGAAGTGTTTGATAACGTCTGAGTATGATTTGCTTCGCTGGCATCGCGAAGCTGATGATTCAGTCGTTTCGAGCGACTCAGTGATGTCTAAAGACATGTCTGTCTTGATTTGGATCACCAAAAGTTCTTCCTTGATCTCTTCGAGTAGATCCAATATCCCACCTGCAGCATCTGGATTCTCAGAGAGCGCAAACACAATACCGGGAATGGCGTGTCTGATTGATCTCCGCCTCATTGTTTCGTCAGTCTCGGTCATATTGTTGCAGTCAAAGATATTCGAGACAACAGGTATCTTGCACACGCCGCGCCTGATATCAATACTGAACGCCTCGCCAGACCGTATCCAGACTATCCTCGCAACCGAACGCACGATCGGTCCAGAATAAATAAACATAGGGACTCCAAACCAGGACAAGAGAATATTGATCAGAGCCAAAAAAGACATGAGCAGCGTCGATTTCGAGAGCGTGTAAGGGCTCAAACGATTCACAAACGATCTGCTGCCATTTCTGGTGGCGGAAGTCTCGCCGAACATCCTCGTTCGTGGTCTCCCAGGACGTGAACGTGAGCGAGAGCGCGAGACGCCTGGTCCTGAGCGGGAGGCATCTCTTTCTGCAGCCTTCGCATTGATATATCTTTGAAGGTTGCTCGAACTTCTCGTCTGGCGTCGATTTTCGCTATCGTCGCAGTCAAGAGTACGATCCATGTGGCCGAGTGTTTGGTTCGTTGATGATGTTATGGAGGAAAAGTTAGAGGAAAGCTCCGCGAGTTCTTGCCATCGCGGTTTTGCATTCCTCGACTCGTGTTTCGCGTATTGGTCGAAACTTGTGCTGGACCAGTACGCCATCTTTCCGAAAGTCTTGCGTCGATAATGACCAATACCCTTTCTGCTTGAGAATTGAGCATTGTATCAGATGGGAAATCATACTTTTATGGGCGCCGTGGTTTGGATACAGCTGCTGAGCTGAAGATTTCCGAATGCGGAAGATCGATGTGTTCAGCGCTGGAGATGGGGCAGTTATTTGCATTCCAGACAAGATTCGACAGGGTGACGTCTCTACACTGCTGACATTGAGCTTCCCTGCGACCAGTGTGGAATACCTCGATGTTGTATTGCAGCCTTTCCCAGATCTGTACAAGCAGAACAATCAAACGAATGGTACTCTAGACCAATCTGTATCCCATAAGAAACTTGAACAATGGGAACGAGCACTGAGTCGGAGCCGCACCCTCGCAATGGATGACCATCGAACTATCGAAAAGTGGACCAACTTGATAGACCGGAAAGGTCTTGAGATGGTTCCAAGTTCCCGAGATCCAACGGCAGAAGGGGACAAGACAAGATGTGCCCCCCCTGATAGGAACGAACGTGTCGAAACAGACAAGCAGCGAAGGCAAGAGATAAGAGTACGCTGACTGACAATGCCGATCTGAAGGAAACAAACATGGTAATCACCCGTCACTCTCGGTTAGCCTTTTGATGACAATGGAGCAACGACGAGGAAATGTATCCTGCCGCTATGGATGAGCGTATATTAATATGACTTGCGGGAAAGTATGATGTTTCAAGCTGTACCGTGGTTCAGACATTGATCCGTGTAGGTCACAAGACAATCTCGCTCGTGCAGACCAGGGACCGCAGCACAAAGACATGCTGACCGATGCGCTCGAGGATGTCTGAGACAACACAAAGAACTCGACCCAGACCGTGATACTACCTGCAAAGTGTCGAATTGTTCCCCAGTTCTTCCATACGTGCAACTAGTTTCGACGATAGTGTAGATGTTTCTTCCATATCAACGAGGAGGTTGCTGATTTGTACAGGACCAACTCCGTGTATCTCTTGTTCGCTGGCCTCGAGAAAGCTCTTCTTCACTTTGACAGCCTGCAAAGAAGCGAGTGTAGTCTCCAAGGAGTCGTGAGTTTGTACGAGTAGGCCCAGAGATTCCTTTCTTGTGAAATTCAATTGACAAACCAGGTCATAACCGTTATCCATGAAAGGGACACGTCTTGGAACCGAATTGCAGCCCCTTCCACATGATCTTCTGACAATCTGCACCCCTATCTAGTATGATTGTTTTCACTGTTTCGAGGACAGAGATGCTTTCGCTTAGGCCTTCGATGGCTCTGTTGTTGTGATATAGCAAGCTCCATGGCGGCTCTGGTGCCTTTGCCTGGAGTATCTCGATCGAAGTCTGGCTTATATGACGCAAGGCCGTAGTGAGATGGAGATTGTAGCTGGCCATGGCGTCAAGCGACAGGTCCAATGACTGAGGGTTGGTATAGAAATCGAATCTGGCCGCCAATATTCGAATATCGTAGTGAAATTGACGTCAAGTTTGGTTCCCTAGGTGCAAAACCTTCAGCTCAAGTCCTCGAATTACCAAGAGATAAGGTGATCACTTGAACATACCCATATCGTAGATGTCGCGTACCTCCTTAGCTCCATTGTCGTCATCTCTCAAGATATTCGCAGCAGTAGAAACATTGTCTACTGAAACTCGGAATCCAGTAACCTCGTAAGATTCCTCAAAGTCGATGTAGACCAGAAAGACTCCCTTGCGATCCCAGTCTCTATCATGCGCGGCCAAAAACCCAAACGGGAAATAGTCCAACTTGTTCATGTGGGCAGTGCAGTATTGGATATGAGCAACGAGAGCATCGTGTAGGGTATTTTGCTGCTGCACAGACTCTGGAGCAAGGCTGACAAGGTGAATCTCGTTTGGCTCAGTCCCAATGATGTCGTTTCCATCAAGTCTAACCACCAGGCTCTCGATGTCTTTGCTCGGGATGCCAGCCAAATCGTAGAGAGCAAAAGGTAAGAACTCTGGCCCACGAACTTCGCCGAGCTGGGCAATCTCGGGCGCAAACCTGGGAAGAGACATATCTGATAGCCAAGAAGTGGTCTTCAGTATACTCGCAGTGACATGTGCTTGATGTATCATAGATATCGAGGTTTATTCAGGAACATCCGCACATGCGGCAATGTTTGATATGACGCCGGAGTGTTGATCCGGATGCCTCGGAAATATGCTGCTCATGTGAGTTTGTGCTCGTATACGTCGCTCGGTATCGTCTCAGAGCTTGGTTCCAACACTGCTCATGGCAGAAACGGTCGCTGATACAGCTAGTCCACGCCTGCCAATAAGACGAGATCATATCGAAGGAGCAAGCTCGAGTCGCCTCGGTTGCGCCTGCCTAGGCAACCAGTCACGCGAGTGACACATCAAGAGTGAAAGCATTCACAAACATGAAAAATGCGCAGGCAATGAATTGGTAAAACTGTTCTTTGAAAAACATGATTCGACGAAAATGCTATATGCACCGAATGCATGCAAAAGTCCCAGACCTCCAGCGCCTACGCTAAAATCAAAAAAAGTCTAGAAGTACTATCATGTGTTCACGTAATCATAGCCTCGCCATCGGCATAATCGTCTGACTGAGTCTCCAAGCCCAAGCCAATCTTGTCAGGCAGATCGGCGGCACTCTTCGACTCGCGCGCTCTTTGCTCGGCCCATGCTCTCAGGCGAACGAGGTTGCGAATGCGCGCTTCTCGTCTCTGGCCTTGAGAAGACAGGATGGCTTCATTGACTTGACTGGCCACTGTCTGTCTCAGACTGAGATCGAGAAGTTGTTTGAGTTGGGGAGTGAGCTTGTCCGATGGGAAGATCAACAGGGCCATTGTGCGTTCGAGGTCTTGCAGGAAGGCAGGCGAAGTTGGGGCCCGTGGAGCAAGCTGCGATGTTGCAAACTCAAGAGCAGGTGTAAAGGCAGTGGGTGAGGGAGGACCCGGCGCATTGACGATTTCACGGATGAGTTCAATCAGCTGCAAGCGGAGAAGCTGGAAGTGCAGTGTCGGGTCATTGTCAAGGATCTGTACAGACATCTGTTAGCATCGAGTCTCTGAAGGAGATGATGTGGTAATGAGATGAGAGTATGGTTGTTGGGTCATACTGAGGACTGAAGTGTGTGTGGTTTGTATCATCAATGCCCGAAGCTATGCGTGGTGCATGAAAAAACCGTATAATCATAACAACATGGTGTGAAAGGAGAGGGTGGAGAGGAAGAGGACTGACCTGTGGGTTGAGTTCATTGATGCGCTCAATGGCAAGCTGCAAGTCACCGGTGTGGATGGCGTTACGAATATCTACTCTTTCTTGAATGGCTTCACCATCGGCCGAGGGAACGATGCTGGCTTCTTTGGCAAAGTTCATGGCGGCGTCAGGATAGCCTTCATTGATCAGATAGTCCATGATGAGGAAGTTCAAGTCTCTATTGACGAGGGTCAGCCAACAAGATCCCATGAGAAAGGTTTGCATAGAAGGGGCAATGAGGTGGTCGAGTCAGAAGGACAAAATACTGTAGTTCTCCACATAGATTTCGGAGAGATTCCCATTTTGAGTGTAATCAACATCATTCGATGGAGGGGTGAAGGAGGGGTAGTGGTGAAGAGACTTACGCTTTGGAAGGTTTCACCTCGTCCACGCGGCGATCGAATGGATGCCGCAGGGACGAAGGTGGTGGGAGAAGAGAAGAGCTCTGCAGAGAAAAGGTTAGCAGCTGTCAAGGTTGGAGGGGCGCGCATTGCGACGTGCGCATGTCGGGACGTACCATTGTGATGGATGAGTCGAGCTGCAATGGCCCATCAGGTTGGATGACGGACTTGTCGCGACTACAGTTCACAATTGTTTTTCAAAGCGGAGAGTGATGGAGGAGGTAAGAGAAGAAAGCTTCGGCGGTGCTGAAGAAAAGAGCTGTTCCTGCGCTCGGTTGTGCTCGGACCCGGCGCTGCACGGCATCTTCCATCCCGAATTTGGCACATTTTCCTTTTCTTCGCAGACCGTCACTCTTCACTTCTCAGCTTGCTCAAGCCATCTCTTCTGCTTTGCTCCCGCCATGGTCGAGTCACGATTCTTCGTCAACGACTGAACATGGCCGCCCCCAATGCCCTCCACAGAATGGAGCGCTCCCACTACTCTCCGCCATGGGCCAACACGAGCATCATTGGCGTTGCCGGCAGCTCGGGTTCCGGCAAGACGTCGCTTGCTCTGGCCATCATCAAGCAAATGAGCCTGCCTTGGGTTGTCATCTTGTCAATGGTTCGTCTCTCTGGCCCCTGAGTGCGCCTTCGTTATGCCAACTCCCGACAGGACTCGTTCTATCGTCCCCTCACGCCGGATCAGATTCAAGCTGCACACCGGAACGAGTATGACTTCGACTCGCCCGATGCTATCGATTTTGATGTTTTGGTTGAAAGACTGAGAGACATCAAGGAAGGGTGTGTATCATTTGTGTCCCCGACCATTACCAAGCTTTGCTGACCCCCTTCCAGCAAAAAGGCAGAGATTCCCGTCTACTCCTTCGAGAAGCATTCTCGTCTGGACAAGACCACCACAATCTACTCGCCCCACGTGCTCATCCTTGAGGGTATCTTTGCCCTCCACGATCCGCGCGTGCTTGATCTTCTCGACCTGAAAATATTCTGTGAAGCAGATGGAGACCTCTGTCTTTCACGAAGAATCGTTCGCGACATCAAGGAACGTGGTCGTGATATTGAAGGTTGCATCAAGCAATGGTTCACCTTTGTCAAGCCAAACTTCCACAAGTTTGTGGAACCTCAGCGAAACGTAGCTGGTATGTGTATTCTCTTTCTTTCTCTCTACCCTCTCTTTCCATGATGATACAACAGCCATAGCATAGTTCAACAGAATACTCGTGTTGATAAACCTTACCATCATCTTTCGCTCCTATCTGATCTACCACACTCAATCCTCACTCTTCAGCCATTCTTTGAGATGGCCTGATGCTGACTATCGAGTATAGATATCATCGTGCCTCGTGGCATTGAAAACAAGATCGCCATCGACATGGTGGCCGACCGCATCCACAAGACGCTAGACACAAAGTCCGAGGAGCATCGAGCAGAGTTGAAGCGTCTGGGCAAAGAAGCCAAGGACCTCCCTCTCTCACAAAACGTCGCCATCCTTGACGGCCCCTCGCAAATCACAGGCATCAACACTTTGCTCAGCAGCGAAAAGACGACGCGTGAGGACTTTATCTTTTACTTTGATCGTCTCGCCGCTCTGCTTGTCGAGCGCGCAACCGAGAATGCAGACTTTGACGCCATCACCATCAAGACTCCTCCACCACACAGCCATTCCTACAATGGGTTGCGCATGAATGGCGAGGTTAGCGCTGTCGTCATCCTTCGCGGCGGCAGCATCCTCGAGACTGGCCTTAGGCGCGTCATCCCCGACTGCCGCACCGGACGCATGCTCATCCAAACCTCGTACCGCACAGGCGAGCCCGAGCTACACTACTTCAAAATAGCAGGCGATATATCCACACACAACAAAGTGTTACTCTTGGATCCGCAAATGTCTAGCGGTGGTGCTGCATTGATGGCCGTTCGCGTGTTGCTTGACCACGGAGTCGAGGAAAGCAGGATTGTGTTTGTCACGTATATTGCCGGCAAGAGAGGTTTGAATAGGTTGATGACCGTCTTTCCTGACATTCATGTCGTTGCTTGCAGGGTTGTCGATGATTATGAGGAGAGATGGGTTGAGAATAGATATATGGGCTGTTGATATGCTCTTCACCGTCCGTACATATTGGAAACAATACACCCTTCCAGCCTCCATTGCTCTTCCTTGCTGTGCATCATTGCTCTCATCCATCACTCTGCTTTTCATACCCACTTGAAAGAGCCGGCATATCATGGCCACATCTTTGGAAAGAAGAAGCTAGCTCGGATCTCTCCACATTCTCGGCGATAAGAAAAGCATATCTCCATGCCTGCATTGTAAAAATCCATGTCCAGCTCTTCAACTCTCTGATCAGTCCATCACTACCAGACACAAATATGACACGCACCAAACAGAACAAGCCCGACGGCGGACAAAGAGTAGACAAGCAAAACAAAGGCCCCAAACCCGCTGCTGCACCAAAAGCCTACACCGCACCCACCATAACCACCTCCACCAAGATCCCGCATTGGAAGCTCGGCCAGCCAAAAGAGTTTTACACAAGCTATGTGCACAAGCGTCAACCAGTAGTCATCCAAGGAAAACTCGCGGATCTCGATTTCGTCACTGAACATTGGGCTGATGTCGAGTACTTGCGCAACACGGCTGGCGATGCGCGCGTCAAGGTCGAGCCCATGCATAAAGAAAAGAAGCGCTATGGCACTGATGTGCAGCGTGTGGACACCACTTTCGGAGAGTTTCTGGACTCGCTGAGAAAAGACAAGGACGAGTACGATTACCTGACTACCCAATACTCCGACGACGAAGACGACATGAACGATCAAGACTCTGACGACGATGATGAAGAAAAGCAAGACGCTCAAGACGACGAGATCAAAACCAGCACATTTCCTCAACCCATACGCGCCCTCTTGCGCAAAGAGACCCCCATCCGTCCCGCCCTAATGGGCAATCTCGTACTCCAACAAATGAACATCTGGCTCGGCAAGACAAAATCAGGCACCAGTTCAGGCCTGCACCACGATTTCCACGACAACTTGTACATTCTCCTCAAGGGCCGCAAGAGATTTGTCTTGTATCCGCCTTCGGCAGTCCACGACCTGGATACCTACGGCAAAGCTGAAAAAATACACCACAACGGATTGATCGTGTACAAGCAACCGGGAGCAGAAGAAGACGACGAGCACGCAGGACAAGAAGACAACCAAGCCGATGCCATCAGAGCAGATGGTCTAGTGGAAAGAGATGCCGCGGCCCTAAAAGTGCAAGCCTTGGAAGAAGCAATGGATGCCCTCGAAGAAGGCAATGCCGACGACAAAAAAGCCCTCGCCGCAATCCAAAAGGAATACGGACACGCCGTGGAGCTTCTGATGAAATACCAAACCGCCGATTTTGGCGAGTTGGGTGAAGACGATTTTGACGAGATATCTTCAGAGGAAGAATCAGACCCCGAAGACCTCAAAGATCAAGTGCTTCGCGACAATGTGCTCAAGAGCAAGAAACGCAAAGCCGAGGACGGGTTGGCAGCAAGCAAAGCCACCAAGACCGCAAAAGCAGAGGAAGACGACGACGACCAAGACTCGGAAGCCAACGACGACGACTTTGACGACGATTCAGACGCCGACCTCCTCGCCGCCCTCGAGCGCGCCCAAAACGGCCAACGCGATGACTTCAACGATTCAGACTCCGACGACATCTCCGATCTCGACTCCGCCTTCGCCCACGCCCAAGGCGAAGACGCCATTCCCTCCGAACCCCTCTCCTTCTCTCAATTGTCAACAGCAGACCTGCACTCCCACCTCGGCCTCACATCGCCCCAGAAATCCTCTCCCGCGCTGGCCAAAGCAGGAATACCCTACATCGTCGACCTCCACGCTGGAGACATGCTCTACCTACCCACCTCATGGTTCCACGAAGTAACTTCCTTCAGCGACGACAAGGACGGCGATGACAACGTGCACATAGCACTAAACTATTGGTTCCATCCCCCTGATGCCGTGGCGCCAAAGTTTGAGTTGCCGTATACAGACGCAAGATTGTGGAAATTCATGGAGGAAAAAGTGCAAAGTGCTTATGAGGGGTTGCTTGCGGAATGAGGACGACTAAGGTGGGAAGACTCGGACAAAGTAGGCTTGGGTCGAGACTGAATTATGGGTAATTTTCTGCAATCAAATGGCAGATGTAGCTACGATTTGCCATGTGCGTCTACTCCATGATCACGGATAGGGTACTGAGGAAAGGTGGTGGGGCACATGCGGAGCACTACTGCTGTCTTGATAGAGCACTGAAAACCAATCCTTGCCTTTGGATCAAACACCGACGCTAATACAGATACACAATAAACACCAATCTCGTGAGAGAAAACAAGCAAACAAGAACCTAGTCCAAGAGGTCGAGGGAAACGAAAACGAAATAAGAAAAGGATCTCTATAGCTTCACACCCAGTAGTTGACGCAAAGTATGTCGTCTTTATTAAGCCTCCCTCAAAGGCGTCATGAGCGGACTTCTTATTCGACTAGGACTAGCCGCCCGACTCCTGCTCCCAGACCTCAGTGTTGCAGTAGCCAGTTGCTCTCTGCTTTCCGTCCTTGCCAGCAATCCTCCTCTACCACCGTGAGGTAGTTGTAAGCCCGGAGTAGTAGCAAGAGATAGAGTACTCGACGCATGAGTGGCTGGGCCATCAAAGTATTCAGCCGAGGGTTGCGGTCCTTGGTTATGCAGGTTCACTCGCGCAGAACGTGGTGAAGAGTGCAAGACAGGACTGCTAAAGCCATTGTTGTTGGCCTTGGGGGTCGCCCAGCCAGAAGTGCGGCCATTGCTGTTGTCCGAATCAGAGTCGTTGCCATTCATGTCGTCGAGTTCAAAGTCCGATGGGTCGGGTCCAACACCACCTTCTAGCACGCGCTCGTATGCAGGACCAGAATTGTTGGTCCCGAAAAGTTTGCCTAAGCTGGTCGTCACACCGTTGGGCCTGCGTTTGCTGCCTTTGCCTGGTGAGAAGCCTGCCTTTCGGAGAAGAGAGTTGCGTCTTTCGCGGCCGCAGAGGAGGAAGACGGCAACAAGGAGAATGACTAGGAATAGTAGGAAGCCTGGTAGTCTGCGCGAAGAGCTCGAAGTAAAGAGTTTGTCGTGCCAGTCGACGTCGTCGTCTTTGAGATCGGTTGGCAGGGGAATGGAACTACCACCAGCGAACTGGAAGTCCTTGGGGAGGTTGGGTCCAGGAAGATTGCTGCCAAATCCGACTGCCAGTGCTTTGTCGTCTGGGCTCGGGACTTGTGAAGCAGCATACAAGATCATCTTGCCTAACGTCCAGCTGACTTCGACGTCGTTGATCTTGTTCACCGCTTGGAAAGGGTCCAGGAAGCCCTTCTCTTTCGCACCGTCAATCACAGCCTTTGTACCATTATGACCGCCTTTTGTAGCTTCGAGGCCAACTCTCGGGATGCCAATGCCATCGTGCAGCATGTTTATCAACCAACTGGCCTTGAAGCAAACCTCGGCAACCTTCTCCTCCGTAATCTTTTCACCCCATTTCTGCTCTTTGACGCCTTTTTGTATCGACTTCCAGTCTTGACTGCAGAATTCCAGAACGCGTTGTTGGTAGGTGTTGAAGTCGTAAGCCTTATCTTTGTGAGCCATCTCAAAGATCTCGTGAGTCGTGTGCCAGTATTCAGAAACGCCGACGAAATGATTGACGTCAAAGTCGATTGCAGGGACGTGTACGCCGTGGAGCAGACAGGGAGGGTCCAGACACGGCGCATCCTTGTCCAGCAAGGGGTATGTTCTTGACAGACATTCGGGAAACCTGCCCGTTCCCAGCAGGTATGTCTCTTTTCCAGCAGCCTCGTGAGAAGCAGGAGAGATGGCATGTCCTGACTTGGTGACTTCCAGACCAGTAGGAAGACAGGGATCAGGAAGCTCGGCGATTCCAGGACTTGCTGTGGTTAGCGAGTCGATGTAGCGTCTTCGAGCCTCGTTGACACCATAGCCCAGCCAAGTGGTGACAAAGACCTTGTACTCGATGGGGTCACCATTGACTTTGCGCATGCGCAGCAACTTCAGGTCTTCGGCGTGTTTCTCAGCCTCGGTAGTATTGGGAGCAAAGGCGATCTGAGCAGAAGCGCCGCCCATGTCCAGAAAGCCATAGGTGTGGTGGTCCTTGCCATGGTGGTGTGCGTGGGTAGCGTCAGCGTCGAATGCGCCCAGCAAGTAGTTTGCAGCAATCCATCCGTATAGTCCTTCTGTTTCGCCAGGGATGACCTGGATGTGTAGGGCGCAATCGGGCAGTTGGAATCTTGTGTTTCGTTGCAGGTAGGAGCAGATGTTGTCGAGGACTTGGGATCGCTGGACGTCGGGGAGTAGGCGCATGCCAGCCGTGGCGAGGAGGAAGATGGGCGTGTCTTGGACTTGGTCGTCGGGAATGTAGCTGAGGGCGTGGTCGACGAGCTGCTTGAGGTGGTCGGGGCCGACGAGTTCTGGCTTCTCTCCGAAGGTCGAGACACCTGTTGTATCGTGTCAGTCGCTGTGCGTGTGCAGAACAAGCAGCAGGACAACGCACCGGGCTTGATCTTCAGCGTCCACTTCTTCTTGGTCACCAAGGTGGGCAGGCTCTTGAGCTCGAGATCAGTGGCTTCCTTGCGGGCTCGCTGGGCGTTGAGCCATCGGTAAATATGCACTCGGGTGCCCTGAGTCGGTTAGTCGTGGCATTGCGACAGCCGTGTGTTGGTAGAGGTGCATACAGATGATCCGGCATCCAGAATTACACCATATCGCCCTGTCTGGCATTAGTTCTTGTTTGCGATAAGAGACAGTCCCAACAGAAGTCGTACATTTGCCCATTTGTTCGAGTCGGAGGAGATGCGAGACGAGAAGAAGCTAAGATGCGCTGGGGCTATCCCAATGGCATGCGCATGGCAGAATCAGCGGTTGAGTGGCAGGTGCAGACAATAATAATAATCCACTCTGTTTGGGGAAGCTGCAACTGTCGCGCCCACCCGCCAAAAGTCTCTCCACAAAACCTTCGCCCTCTTTCTTCAGCCTGGCGAAACCCCTTGCGCTGACCACCACTTTTCCCCCTCTCAGCTGACGACGCTTTCAACCTCAGTCGAGTCCACTCTGAAACATCTTCTTCTACAGACAGCTATTGTGATGCCGGTGGCTGTTGTTATATTGCCTGTCGCACCCCTCGATAGTCGACCCAAGTCTTTGTTGCATGACGTTGCACCGACATGCCTGACTAGCTGATTATTGCCGACATCAATATTGACATGAACTGCAAGATGATCGATGCAGTAGGTACGTACTCTGCTAGCACTCGTGTCCGCCCAAACTAGATGCCGCTACCTGCGATGACACCTTCCATTGATATCCATCATCAAGGCACCTGGTAAACTTGAACAACTCGACATTTCTCTCCTCAGTGCCTCTTCCTTCGAGTGCACGGCGGGAAACATCGAGCAATGCTTGGCAAATTTTCTTTCCTTTAACAACAGCGATCGAGGGTTGAACCAAGACGCTGCACTTGGCGGTTCCACGACGCTTCCGCGCGCTTCCGGCCACACTAACCACCAAGCTCCAAGAAAGCATTAGGGAATAGGGCGTGTTAGCAGCTCATGTTTAACAGCAGTACCTCGGAAAAAGCAACTAAGTATACGCCACTTCCGAGGCCTCTAAGCCATGGTACTTACGCTATTAGCGCTAGCAGCTACTACTAGCGTATAGTATCTGTCGTCGTTGTTGTTGTCGTCGTCGTCGTCGCCGCTACTACTACTACTAACCTCTATATATAGTCGCTATAGAGGAAGCTCGCCGTTATATACTATTTATACTAATTGTCGCTATCGCTATATATTAGCGCCCTCGCCCTCGCTACTAGCTATATAAGCCCCCTCTACCGTATAACTAGTTCGACTAGAGCCTTAATTTATAGTATACCGATAAATTTAAGTACTTTTATCGCTTTAGCTAGTTAGAGGTAGTTAAATTAATAGAGCTCCTTAGCCTCGATACTATTAAAGTTAGTAATAGACTAAGGCCTCCTTTATTATACTTCGCTCTAGTAGTTATATACGTACGCCTCTACTATCTAAACGACTAGACGCTTCTTTACGACCACTTTAGCCGCTACTATAGCTACCTAAGCATAGTATTTACTAATACTATTAAGTATCTTAATAGAAAGTACTAGTAGCTACTTAAGTAGTACCCTTAGCTATAGCTTCCGCGAATTCGAGAGTACGCTAAGTATATATAACGTCGAGGAGGTAGAGTTAGTATATAGGGGTTCGTTAATAGTATATTTAGAGGCCTTAATCGACTATCTTAACGATAGCGCGATTATTACTTAGGCTACTACTATAGCTATAGCTATAAGTACTAAGCTATTATTACTCTAGATAGCCTTATTAGCTTACTAGTTAGTCCCTTCTATAGCCAAAATAACGACTAGTTAACATAGTAGAGCTTTACTAGTGCCTTTAAAGCTTAATAAGCTATTACTACCTTACTAGCGGTACTACGTATATAGAGACCTTACTTAAAAGGTAAGCTATAGCTACCTTCTTAGGAGTTACTATACTAATAACTAATATATATATATATGTAATAGTAGCTAGAGTTAGTTATTATTTTACTTTATATGCCCTTTATAACTAGTAGAAGCGTATCTTTAGATAGCGCGTAGATAGCTATTAATATAGCTAGTTCTAAGAGCTCTAGGTATACTAGTTCGGCGTAAATTAAGACTAAGACTAAGGCTAAGGCGCTAGCTACTACTACTAATGCTAAAGTAGCTAAGCTAGTATAGCCTCTTATTATTAAATAGCGTCCTTAAGCTCGCTAACCTTAGTTTAAAGCTTAGATAGCTCTTAAATTAGAGCTACTTACGTAGGAGTAGCTAGCGCTAATAGCCCTTAAGTAATACTAACTAGCTTAGTAAAAGCCTCTTTCTATATTAGTAACCCTAAGTAACTACTACTTAAGCTATAGTAACTACTACCTTAAACTCGCCTCTTTAGTATAGTATAGTTATAGCTAGTCTTCTACTTCTAGTCCTTCTATATACGTTAATACTACTTAGAGCTCCTTAATCTATTATACGCCGGTATATAGATCTAAAGCACACTAAGTAGCTTAGCCTTCTTTTATTTAGTCTAGTATTAACTAAATATACTATTATTAATAGTAGTAGCGTAAGCGCTAGTACCTCTACTACTTCTTTTATAGCCTCTCCTACCTCTTTTATAAGAGCTCTACTAGCTCTTAGCATCTAGCGCGCTTTATTCGCTTTATTACTAGCTCGGCGTACTTAGCGGTTACTACCTTTATAGCTAGCTCTACTAGCTCGGCGTACTTAGAGGTAGCTAGCTTTACTAAATTAGCGTGCTTAGAGGTAGCTAGCTCTACTAGCTCTAAGTACTTAGTTAAGCTAGTAAGGAGCTAAGGCTAAGAGCTCCTATCGACGGTAGCGACTATAAGCTCTACTAACTCGGCGGTAAGTAGCTCTAGCTCTAGCTCTAGCTACTATTCTAGTAGTAATTATTATCTATATTAACGACTATATAGATAGCTACGCTAGCTAGCTCTTAGTGCTCTTAGAACTTACTACTAGCTAATAAGCCTTAGTAACTTTAGCTAGCCGCTAAGCTATAAGCTATACTAACTATATATAGTAAGATTAGCCTTCTATACGGCCTTAACATAATTATGTAAATAGCGTATATAAGGCCTCTCGCCACTAGATCGACGAGCCACTTAGAAGGCGAGAAACACTTATATTATTATGTTAAGCATAAGCTGCTAACATGCTCTAATGCATAAATGGAGTTCTCGGAACAGAATGATACCGTTGCGACAAATTTGGCAGTTGCCAAGAACGGCAAACAGTCAAGTAGGTCTCACCATCTCAGCTCACCTCTTTCGAAATTGCTACTCATAACTTTCTATCATCTTCTGGCCTCTTGCTATTTTTCCCGCCTTGCACTCCATCATCAGGCAAGTTGAACGCGGCCTTGCGTTTGTGTAGCGACTTCCATAAAAACAACTTGTGGCTTGACGGCGGCGGCAGCGGCCCTGAACACTTGACGACGGACGAGGATACCAACCATCTAGCTCGCGAAAGCGATTTTCTAACACTCTCGACTTGACTGGACTACTGGTATCGTCCCATAGCTCAGATATCGCAACACGCTACCATGTCATCCAGACGTGAGCCTAGTGGCTCATCCATGGAGGACCAGGCGCCCAGCAACAACTCATCGACCCTGCAACAGGTCAATACAGGTGCGACTTTGAAAACGAAAAGCCAAAAGCAGAAGAAGAAGAAGCTCCCCCCATTTCTCGACCATTTCAGTAAGCGCGAGCTCAAGAATCTGTTTCGTTGCGCCCTCGCCATGTGGGCGGCGGCGCTCCTGGACATCATCAACCCGTCACTGAGGGCGTTCGGGACCGCCACCTTCTTTGCCTGTATTGTCCCTATCATCCTGCCTCCGAACGGAGTCACACTCATGATCTTGCTTGGTGGCATGACATTGCTCGTGGGCTCATGTTTGGGCTGGGCATGGGGCGCCATCGTCATGAAGGCTGCTCAGGCGACCAGGCCACAGGCGGAGCTGGCTATGAGGGAGCAACAACTGGCTCAGCAGGCGGCACAAGCGGCCGACCCGACGTCAGCCGCGAGTTTACTGGTCAATGAGGGGTTTCTGCTTGACACAAGAGTGACGGTCACGTACTTTTGCATGATACTGACCTTTATCTACTTTATGTCTCGCTTGCGAGTAAAAATGCCCAAGCTCGCTCTGCTTTCCACCTTTAGCTTGATCGTTTCTGATCTGTTCCTTACCATCGCTCCTCTCCTCCCAACCTACCAGGCCACACTTGCCGAGGCCCTCATCGAGCCCGGCGCCGCAGGCCTGGCAATTACCCTTGCCTGCGCCGTACTTGTCTTCCCCGAGTCGACGTCTCACCTTACTCTGTTCAGCATGCACGGAGTTGTCAGCACAATGGCCTGTTCGCTTTCTCTGACGGCTGATTTTCTCGCCTCGTACTCGGCCAAGGATACGTTGGATACAGATGCCATGAAGGCGCTCAAATCCAAACTTATTCGAGATTGGACCGCTCTCCAACCTCCACTGGGATTCTTGTCGTTCGATCTGTCGGTCGGGTACTGGAACGCTCAGGACATCCTTTCGCTAAAAAAGTCTGTGAGCAGCCACCTTGCATCGCTATTATTACTGACCATGCTTCATCCAGGCCGCTTCGAAAAGTCATGGGAGCCACCTTTAGCCTCCTCTCCTTTGAGCTCCTGCAAAGCCATTACACCAAGAAAATGGTAGACAAGACGCCCGAGGATTCGAGTAGTGAGTCGTGGGCGGAATCCAAAGAGCATCAGTATGGAAAACACCAGGTCATGCAAAGTCTGAACTTGAGCGAAGCCTTCCGTCATCCGGATGTCGCCCGGTCCATGTCAGACTCTTTTCAGGCACTCTCGCAGGCTAGCGGTCCGCTGCGCGAAGCATGCGATCGAGCGTTTGAGGCGCTGGCCCACAGTATCCACGAGAACAACACCAGGAGGTGGTTTAAAAGGATGTCGGCCGACGAGTTCGCGCAGATGAGACAAGGTCATCTTGATATACTAGATGAGCTGCGCCATCAATTGGCCGTTTTCACACCCCTGGCCAATGAGGCCCTCTTGGCCTCGCATAAATACCTCTTTGACGAGGACGGCAATTTTCATGGGCAGGCTTCGCAGCGCCGCAATCTCGCCGGCATGTTCTATGGATTCAATTTTGAGGACCGACTGCTGGGCCTTGCCTCAGCTCTAGAGCATTCACTCGCTCACATCGCGCTGTTAGAAAGCGAGAGAACCAAAATTCGAATTTGGTTCCCTACAGGCCTCCGCAACTTCGGCGCATGGGTCTTTGGCCGCTCCCCCACAGCGCCTCTTCAAGTGGTCAGCGACTCGCCTGATACCGGAACGGCTGACATGGACGAGATGCAGCGGAGCTTCAAGAGAGACTCCAGACGGAAGCGAAAGCGCAACAAGGTCTCAGTCTTGATACTAGGCTTTGGCAAATGGCTTACCAACGAGGAAGGAGTTTATGCCGCCAAAATTGTGCTTGCGACTCTTGCTGCTGCTGTTCCCGCCGTGTGCAAGTCTTCCGCCGCCATCTTCCGTAGGGAAAAGGGCTTCTGGGCTCTCATTATTGCCCAAACTACAACAGCCGCCTTCTCGGTTGATTTCAGCATTAGCTTGGTGTCTAAGATCCTTGGCACCGTTATTGGTGGTCTTATGGGAATGCTTGGGTGGTAAGTGCCTCTTTTCTGGATTTATCTCCTGTCACTTTTGCTAACACTTCCTAGGTACCTTGGAAGCGCCAACGGACCTGGCAACTCATACGGTCTAGGCGCCGTATGGGCCGTCTATGCCATCATCATCATGTGGTTTCGCCTATACAGTCCACCACAATACATGTTGGTTGTGATCTTCGGCTCCGTGACGACCGTGTTAGTTATGGGTTATAGCTACGTCGACACGCATCTTGCTCCTTACGGAAACCCAGGTGTTGGCTACGAAGTATTTTGGCATCGTTTTCTACTCATTATGATCGGCTGGGGGATCAGCTTTATTGTCACAGCCTTGCCTTGGCCTAGATCTGTGACACGCAAGGTTGCTGTCACTATATCCGATGTCCTTAACCACGAAGCCGACCATTACGCTGCCTTTCTATCATCTTGGTCTGATGTCGACTTGTCTCAGAAATCTGTGCCTGCTGTGGAAGCAGTCACACTGGAACTTTTCGGGACTCTTTCCGGTCTGGACGGCCCCATTGGCAGCTTGAAATTCGAGCTTTCTTCTAGCGAGTTTGACTCGGAGGCGTTGGCCCGCATCAAGGCTCTTGTCGAGTACTTGAATTTTACTCTCGGCCTTTTACACACACGCACCGCAAAACTGCCGCTAGAGTTTCGTCGCCGCTTTGCTCGAGCTTCCGGCATTCTTGACCACCGTGCCATTGCAGATGTTATGGTCGTCCTCAACATTGCTGCGCAGAGTCTGAAAAATGGTGACCCTCTACCCACGCGCTTGCCTACGCCGCTAGTCGAGAGATGTCTAGAGCATGGTCACAGCGCCGAGGTCGAGAGTTTAACAGTGGATGTACTTACGCAGGATGGATACCGCGGTTATACCGTGTGTATGAGCGCATACCTTAGCTTCCTAGGGGCTATCGACGAATTGGTGCTTGTCATCAAGGATGCTCTTGGGGAGGCGCATTCTTTACCACATGACCTTGAGATTGAATAGTCTATGATCCTGTCGCCTCCTAATTCCACTTCTCACCAACAGAACTGCTTCCGATAACTTTAGTTGCCAAGACCATCGTTTAAAAAGCATGCTTGTACATCTCTGTTGTTGCTATGCCTCGGAAAACAACCATCGATGCCTTCTGGAGTAATCGTCGCACGGCCTTTCAAAACTTGGTTTGTCTAATGACCTCGCAACTTCTCAACGCCGCTGCTCAGCTGACGTCTTGGAAATGGGACATGGAGCTGCCTATCGAGAAACTTGGACGTTTGTGAGAGATTATACTCGTTTGTATAGGCGCGTATGCTGGGAAACTTATCGGGTGTCGATGAGTATGTACTTTGATTTACAAAGAAGACAGTCCAACAAAAGCATGGTTTCCTAATGACCCTTTTAAAACTTGCTCGATAGCCTTTTTGTGCAGATTGAGCATCAGATTAACTCCAGAACTCCCAACTTCTCGGTTTCTCCTTGGACACATATTTGACTGTTGTTGGCATGGGCCATGGAACAAGAGTCATATGCAAGAACTACATTGCCACCCCCCCTAAGACCTGACTCAACGGCTGTATGGACATGAACTGCAAGATAAGCGATTCAGTGGGTACGTACTCTGCTACAATAGCACTCGTGTCTGCCCAAAATAGACGCCGCTACTTGCGATGACACCTTTCATCGATATTCAACATCAAGGCACCTCGTAAACTTGAATAATCTCGACACTGCATGACAGGAGAAATAGCAGGAAGCAAATAGACTGTGTGTACTCGGTTGCAACAGCACTTCTTGAAGGTGACTATTCGACGAGGGAAGACATTCAGCGCCAACATCAACCACCCTTTCACCTTCTTGCAACCCAGATATATGACCATTGGAGCATGGTCAGAGATTGGAACAACCCTGCACTCACGCTTACACCCATGTTCGCGTCCTTGGTCAACCATCCGATGATAAACCCCAAACCCAGCGACAGAAGAGCAAGCACTCCAAACAGAACAACAACTTTGGCGTGTCGGACCTCCTGTACCACCAACAGAGCGTGTATAATCTGATCAGGCCTTCCGTCCGCCCTGAATTGTGCACGATTGACCAAAAAGTCTGGAGTATCTTCGAGTGTAGCTGGTTTTCGAAGCGCCATGGTATATGCTTCATTGTAACGCCGACTCTTGACAAATATCTCGTGAGCAGAAGTTTGAGCTTCGATGCATTGCTGTCCGTCGATGTAAGTCCCTTCCTTCAGTCAGCATAGGCACATTTCGTCGATACGAGTCTCTTGCCTTGATCCCAGTGACTGTATACACGACTGGAGAGTGGAAAAGAGCCAAGCTCTTCGCATGTAGAGTATTGGCTGGTGGGGAGGAGAGCTGCCGAAGTTTGGCGAAAACAAGTGTTCCTGAATCTTCCGGGTCGACCTCCAGATACTCCAGGTAGTAGAGGTTGTTGATCGCTTTGCGAACGATGTTCCATCTTATCAGTGACTTGGGATCCGACATGTTGCGAGTTCTATCATCTAGCAGGTGGCTGCCAGTCTCGAATCTGGCTGATTCATCTTTTATGAAGTCCTTCTATCACTGGCTGTTCCGAACACATTGACGACTTGAATCTCTCGGCCAGATTCTACGCACTTGCGTGAATCGAGGTTGTCTGTCCATCCAATCCACCAAGCTTCCTCATGCAGGTTGTCATGCAGCTCAGCCACAGAAGGAGCAATCTACGCAGCTGCGCAAATGCGGTTGCGCGCTCCTGCCCGCACACTAGCACATCTAAGCAAACGTCTGGTTTGATCTTATACATATTTGACGACATCAGCGACTTCCACTTGTATCTTTTCGACCACTATGGCAGGAAAGGGTGAAATCATCTTTGTCGACTGCGCTGACGAAGTCGATGTCGAAACCAAGCAGTCTCTACCCAGTTCTAGACAGCAAGTCATGCATGACCTCTTGCGACGACAAAAGGGGACAGATGGCAGTCTGTCTCCAGATGAAGGAGCCGCGTCAGGAATTACAGCTGCAAAGATTAAGAGGTCTCGGCGGCGAGGTACCAAGACTTCTCAGGCTGCGTCTCAGTCACATCCCAAGGGCTCATCCGTGAGGAGACTATCACAAGTGAGCGAGGACACACTCACATGGGCTGCATCGACTCTCACTTTTATCTTCTCTGGCAAGCGCCTCATATCTCCTGGCCAAACCTCACTCAAAGGCCACATGCCCTGGATCAAACGGAATTACGCTACCGTCATATCCCAGAGATAATCCCCGTCGAACGCTGTTGTTCTGAGGTTGACGAGCGAGTCCTACAAGATTCAGGCCATATCAAAGGCAACCACAAGTCACTTTGACGAAGCTTTCATATATGCTCTCAACGAATTCGCACTGGTCGGCAAACGTTCCTCGCAACACTCTTGGAAAAATGAAGGATTGAAGCATAGAATTTTGCACCCGTCCTTGATGAGTTTGCCGCAGTTGCATAAGGCAGTTCCACGGGAAGGATCCAGCTATATTCCTGAATCGAGCTCAGCAGATAGTCTGGACCTCAAACTATGGACGCTCTTCTGGAGCCAGATTCTTTCGGTATGCCGTAGTCTTTCCTTGACATGGCTCAACAAGGACAAAACTTGTTCACATGTCTTGGAAGATCTTCTCAACCTGGTGACTGCACAGTGCGACTCAAGTCGGTCCGGTTCTCGCTCGATGGAATCTTTTCAAGGCATAATCTCAGGCGTCCATCTCCTCGACATCCTCCTATCCAATTCGAACGATATCATGCACCGACCAGCGCTCAGAGTCTCATCCGAAGGTCTTTCCATGGCCGAGTATGGCGAGAAAATAGAAAAGCGTGTGCAAGACGCATCGGTCCATCTCTTCGATGTCCGAGATCGTCTTCGCGATCAGCTTTTGGCGTGCTTGGACACCGTCTCGTCTCTTTCTCGGTCTGCCCATCCTTGCATGAGCAACAGGGGAACAGAGTGTCATCCTGCCATACCCGCTACATTCAAGTCAGACGGGTTTCCTGCATTGGCCTCGCCCACTCTCCCTACAGAGCCTAGTCAACTCCAGGACCAACGGCATGCATCGAACGCGCAGATTGGCATGTATAGACAACGAATGCCTCACAGCGATATGTCTGACATTGAATCTTCATTTGGTGACATGAACGATAGCGTAAGTCATGGAAGCTCCCCAGGCAGGTTCATACTGACAAATGAGCAGTCTGACCCCATTGCCGGTATGTTTTTCGAGATGGGCGGCCTGACTGTGCTCGAAGATTTTGATCCAGTGTGGCCTATTTTCCCCACTCCTGGCTTTGCTGGCCTACCTTCTCTCGACTCCACGGTCTCCACCGGGATGTCTTCCTTTGAGGATAGTTTTGAGGATATTTATGGATCTTTTGATATCCTTGGACCACCTGAACATACTCACTTCATGAGTTGCACTGAGTCTACATCGCTCTTTGACGATTACTCATGTTCAGCTGACATGCCCTCAGAAATGTTTCCGGCTTCGAACTTCTCATCTCTCGTTGTTGATGCCAACTCTGAGTCAGGCCTCTACACCAGAGTCGAGAATCAAAAAAACCATGCAGCCGCCAACTGGTTCGCCGTTGAACCTTTCTCAGAGTCATCTTTTGGCTTTTTCATCAATTCAGACCCGATATCAACCCTAGGCGAGCATCCTTTTGTACAACAATCATCTGAACTTACTTCCGGTACCATAACTGATCAAAAACGTCGGCTGTCCGGAAAGGATTGTCCTAGTCCAAAAAATGCAGAGAAGATACTCAATGACTACAACTCTGGCGGACACGAATCTACTGGTATAGATGGTGAGATCCTGGTTATATCACCGGCGCACAAACAGCTCCAAGGATGTGCTACACAACAGAACGAGTCACGACCTCCGGACGCGTTGTTATCTGATGACGATAACAAGGATCCAGCTTTGAACATCGATTGGCACGGGATTGTAAAGCTGACCAAACGTTGTCAAGCTATCCACAACAAGCTCGCCAGCTCTGACAAGGAAGATCATGAGCAGTCTGAAGGTTCCTCCAACAGCGATGACTTCTGTGCCCTATCTGACACGGATTCGATGACTAACTCTATGGCATCAATGGACGAATTCAATGACGAGATTGGGAAGTCTCTAAATTCAGATGTTGGCTTCTTGGGCTGTCAAGAACAGAGGCATCTGGTCCATACTTGCGACCTGATTTGACTGATGGCAAGAGTACAGACTCAACACCACACAAAGGGTCAGCAAGTCCAATTTTCTTCTTCTGGGACTGCCTCAAGATGCACACCTTGGGATCAGAGCAAGCGGCGTGATGACGATCCCGGCGACCAGGACAACCAAAGGAATAAGAGAAGACGTGAGTCCTCGAATGGACTCGAGCTCAAACCCGTAACACGACTTGCCTTTTTGTACAACAAGTACGACCCCATGATGTATAGATCAAATGATCAGACGCACAAGAACTTCGAGATATGTGGTATGCATGATTTCCAGAACATGAACAAGCTATAGTGAGTTCGCTGTGAACCGGCTATCATGACCTATTACCCGTATGCTAATCGAAGACAGTGAACACTTGAAACGGGTACACTGCGATCAACCGCCTCAATGTCCGAGGTGTACGGGAACCGAGTTCAGTAGTTCTGAAGAGCTACAAGCCCATCAAACAACCCCCGAGCCTTGTATCTTGGTTCCGCTGGCTACTGTGAGGCGCATACAATGGATGACTCAAGAAAAACGTCTAGCTCTTCAGGCAGAAGTTTCTAGAAATCTACGAGGCCGTACGGACGAAGAAAAATGGAGATTTGCATATAGGTGGCTGTTTCCCGATACTAACCCGAATGAAACACCATGTCCATGTGAGTAGCATCTGGCACAGCTTGTCTCTGGGTGGTCTGACAAATCCCAGACCTACAGGACCCGGTGATATCCATCGTATCTTCTGTTACCGATGACTTCGAGATGCGTCTTCGAGAATTGATACGACAGTCTAGCAGCCTGAGCGATCTTGAAAGCCGGATACCGATTATCCGTTGGCCAGTTCCTTGCGCAATACGGCATCGGAACAACTCGATCCCAAGAGCCAGTTGAATCCTCACCAAGGCCTGGGACGGTGTTCAGAATCACAAGCTCAGAAACTTGGAATACCGCGTCACCACCGGATATGGTCGACTTGGAGCATCCGAATTTCGAGGCTGACACCAGTCACGGCCATGTCAATTCCTCGCAGATGTCGAGAGTTGACACTAACATCTCGTCGGATGGACTCAACCAGGCCTCGATGACCTCATTTCCACCTTTTGTCGTCTCGGATGAGTCAGATTGGCCCCATCAAGGCGAGCTGGACGCAATGGATGATATGTTCGACTGGGGTCTAGACACCGTCTCAACAACCAATATTGGCACGAAACATGATGCACTGGAGAGTTTCATGCCAAGTGAAACGTTTCGGAACATCGATAGTATGAGCTAGGGCTGTATCTATCTTTCATAATCACAAAGTGACTATGAACAGCTATTGGTATCGGCAGGTAGCGTCAGCATTTTGAATAGATCAACCTTTTAACTTTCTCGAGTATGGTGCAAGCTTACTCTGTATCTCGTATTCCTCAGAGACCTGTCTTTTGCTCCACCGATCACACCAGCAACATATTATCTGTATATTTGCGTTCGCACCCCCCCTTGTTCCTAAATATCTTAGAGGTGATACCTACCTTGCTGTCGGATATTTCAATGGCTATCTAACCATAGATCTTTTCTGTTACCTGTTCGTAAAAAACACACCTTTTTTCTTCCAAATTATCAAACTCTCTGTTGAACACACCCACAGATTGCGTTTTCTAGCAGATTGAGTATCAAGATTACCGGACAAGCAAACAGAGTATGTTATCGAAGAAGCACCAGCTTCTCGCATTCTCCTTTGGATACATGACTGAACTACCTTGATACAGGAAAAAGAAGAAGAAGAAAAGAAAAAAAAAATGGAGACAGACGGACATGCATACCAAGAAAAGATGCAAGGCAGGCAGCGCTCTTGCTCAAACATCACCAACCAATTTCCCCATCATCAACGCTTCAACCATGTCCCCCTTCTTCTTCACCCCTTCTCCAGCAGACAACCACAAAAGCGCATTCGCACCCTTAAAACTACCAATCCTCGAACTTCTTTGTCCGCCAGTGGAAACGGCATGCAAGCACCCATCAGCCCCAGCCCTGACAACCGCACGATGGAACTCATCTCTGTGTTTATCCAACCTAACATCACCATCCAAGACGACTTTAACCCTCACACATCCTTTCGGCTCTACACCAGCTAATTTATGCAAAGCAGGCAACACGAAAAGGTGATAGGTAACCACACACGAAGCAGGGTTTCCCGGCAACGAAAAGACGAGTTTGTCGACTCGAGAGCCATCGTTGGACTTTACAGGGATGCTGGCGAAGGTGGTTGGTTTGCCGGGTTTCATGGCTACGCGGCCAAAGTGGATGGACCCGCCGAGTTGACGTTCGAGGGTGGGTTTTAGGAGGTCGAGTTCGCCCATGCTGACGCCGCCCGAGGTGATGATGACGTCGACTTTGCGGGTTGCGTCGCGGAGGGTTGCTTCGAGGGCGCCTGGTCTGTTGTTTTGAGTAGTGTTAGTGTTTCTGAGGATGAGATAAGGGGAAGTCGAGTAGAGGGTAACGTACTTGTCGGACACAATGCCCAAGTCTATGGCTTCAAAGCCTGAGCCACGGATGGCGGTTAGCAAGGTGGGGCGGTTGGTGTCTCTGACTTCTCCTCGCTTGAGCTCTCCCTCACGATCGTGGTTTACGATTTCGTCGCCTGTGCTCAAGACGCCGACGACAGGCTTTTTGTACACAGACACTTGCTTGACGCCTACAGAAGCCAGCAAGCCAAATTCTCCGCCAATAGCAGATACGCCTTCGCCTTTCCGCATAATCACGTCTCCAGCTTGAACATCTGAGCCGACTTCGCGGACGTTTTCTCCGACTTCAATCTCGGAAGTCAAGATCTCGACTTCTTTTTCTTCTGTGCCGTCTTCAGTTTTGGAGACGAGGATGGTGTCTTCGACCATGACGACACTGGTTGCTCCGGGAGGTAGAGGGGCTCCAGTGGTGATTCTGGCAATTTGACCTGGTTTGAGTTCTTGATGTCCGCCTGCTTGAGCGTGGGAGATCATGGCGACGGGGAATGTGCCTTTTGTGCTGGGGGCGTCTGGGCCGGCAATCACAGCGTAGCCATCTACGATGCTGGCGCGGAAGGCAGGGACAGATTCTGGTGCTGTCACGTTCTCGGCCAAGACGTGGCCGACCAGAGACTCGTTTACCGGGAGTGTGATGATGGTGGGTGAAGGTGTGTGCAGATCGATTTGCTGGAGAGCGTCGGCGACCGAGAGCATTGGGTATGGCGAGTGTCTGTATCTTCTGCTGGGTCCTTGAGAAGGATCGTTAGATTGTTGTGGCCGATCTTCTGGTGCAGTATGCGTTTTAGGGCCATGATGACCTCCATGCCCATGATCACGACCGCATCCATGACCATGCCCATGCCCATGTCCACCAACCTTCTCACCACCACTAACCCCCGCCTCCTTCTCCAACTTCTTGACTCCACCCTGATGCATCTGTCTCGAGTCACCACCACTCGCCTGCAAACAAGCATGACTCAACAACTTGAACACCGCCTCCAAATTCTCTTTTGCGCCCTTGGGACTTCCCGGCAGTGTAATGATTAAACTCGTACCTCTGACCCCTGCAACAGGTCTACTCATAACCGCAAACGGCGTAACCTGCAAACTGCTCGCCAACATACCATGCACCAACCCGGGCGCTTGCTTTTCGATCAGAGGCCCCACAGCTTCTGGCGTCACGTCCTTGACAGCAAACCCAGTGCCGCCCGAAGTAATAACGAGATTGACACCTTCATCGCAGCATTCGAGTACATTTTCCTGAATTGCAGGAATGGAATCGGGGATTATTTTTGTGGTTGAGATGGTCCAGTTGGTGGGTCCGAGGTCGGAGAATACTTGTGAGAGGGCGGGGATGCATTTATCTGTTGAAGGATCTTTGGAGGCGGTTTCTGATATTATCAGGATCGCTGCTGTGAGTTTTTGTTGTGGACATGCCATTGTGTCTGGTATTTGATGTTGTATGTGCCGGATTTATGGTGTGAGGTTGAGGTTGACAGTGCGGGAGAGTGATTTGCGGAGACGGCCTCGAGGAAGCAAGAGCGGATTACTCAGACGTACGAGGTCACTTCCCCTCGCAGTCCAATCCATTATGAAAGAGATGAATTCAGCTTGAATTGCACGTGTTTGTTGTTAATCGTGTAGTGGTCAATGAAAATGATTTCGCTATACAAAAGTCTATACACGGGTGGTAATGTGCCACAATGATTCAGATGCTTCCAATACATAAACATGGCTCCATATTTGCTTCGCTCCGGACGCCCTACTAATGCTGATCTAACCTGTTTGCGACAACTGTTCGTTGCAACAATTCCGGCCGACCCTTGTCTTCTTGTTGTGAGTATTGTTTACATTATAACTCCTCCTTTTCTTCTTGTAAATACCGTCTAGGCAAAGTCGGCGGCAGGACCAGAGAGTAGGAGGCCGATGATGAGACCGAAGAGTCCAAGGACGGAACTGAAAATCTCGATGACGAGAATCTTGACGAACCTGTGGGACGAGTCAGTCTTGGAAATGAAAAGAAGGGGCCGTAGCCACATACAAGCTGGGATCAGCAGCATCGGCGAGCGCAGCACTGCTACCGTTGATGCCAACAGAAACACCACAGACCAAGTTACAAGCGCCAACCAACAGACCAGACCAGAACAAAGCAAAGCCTGTGTAGTAGTTGCTGCCGGATCTCGCGGCGTCAGGGCCGACCGAGGCCATCTTTGCCGAAAAAACAATGGACATGATGACACCGTAGATGGCGACGACTTCGCAGAAGATGATGGAGATCAAATTCTTTGTTCTGATTCTGGGAGCCTTGACACCACCACCGAGGATGGAGGCGCCGGTGATGAAGATGCCCCACGCGGCGCCGACGACCGAGAGACCGATGCAGAGGGCGATGCCTGTGCTAGCCCATGCGTGAGGCGAGATGCTGAGAAGGAAGTCGCCAACCTGGGAGGCGTGTTAGACGTGTGTGAGATTGTAGGCAGGCAAGCAGGCGTACGTTGAAAGCTTCGCCCTCTCCATTGAACAGCATGTCTAAGGCGCCATGTTAGCTTTGACTCCATAGCGGGTCCAGTAGGGTCGTATATGCGTACAGAGTCCGATGACAGTCAGGGCAGTGGTTGCGCCATAGAGGCCGTAAGTGAGACCGCCCATGTTGTCTATGTCTTCTCGTCTACTCGATATCTTTCGTGTCTGCCACTGCGACGTTGGAGGTGACGCTTCGGGCAACCTGCAATGATGCGCCACGGCAATCTCCGTCTGCCTGTTCCAGCCTTGGCATCATCAAGGTCGCGACATCATACAGGACTGTTTATTGACAAGACAAGTCAGTCAACCATGTCGACATCGACGCCCAAGTGGCTGCTCTTTGCAATCGCCAGTGGAGCCTGTGCTGCTCTGAATGGTGTCTTTGCCAAGCTGTGAGACCCTCAAAGCGCTTGCTCTTATCATCACTCCTGCTCACCCCTACAGCACCACGACCCACTTGACCACAGCATGGGCCGAGTCGCTCTCACACATCTTCGGCCTGTCAGGTCCCAACAAGTTCTTTGAGTTCCTTGTTCGCGGCGTATGTGAATGCCTCTGCTTGCTTAGAATACATGTCCTGATTCCTCATGACTAGCTCTTCTTCGTCCTGAACCTCGTCTTCAATGCAATCATGTGGGGTCTCTTCACACGCGCCCTGACCCTCGCCTCGAGTACGACAAGAGTCAGTGTCATCAATACCTCTGCCAACTTTATGGTTACCGCCGTTCTGGGTGTCTTGATCTTCTCCGAATCTTTGCCTGGCCTCTGGTTGCTCGGAGCTGCCATGCTGGTTGCCGGAAGTGTCATTATTGGAAGAAGAGAAGAGAGCAAAGAGACGGGCGATGCGGGAACTGCAGGTGCTGAGCCGACAGTACTTGCGACGGAGAGTCACGAGTCCACTCCTTTCGCCGACGAGCCAGACGCTCCATTGGAAGGACGTGATCGAGACGAAGCTTTCAAGGATGCACCCACCACGCACGAGTTGGAAAACACAGACAGGGTGTGGTCAAGTTGAGGGGCAGAAGTGTTTGTTGAAAATGTTGTAACATGGACACGCCATTCCACTCTGCCAGAATAAATGCAGCAGCGCATCAAAAATAAAAAGCAGCTGAATAAAGTACAGGAAATGTATTGCAGTCCCCTCGGATAGAAGTTGTTATGGGTATGGGTATAAAGTCGTTAGGTGGCATGCAGTGGCAATCTAATCGTGCGACTGCGTCTTGTTGTCGCCCTTGACAGCCTCGGCATAGGTGGGAGGATTTGCAGCATCGCCCTTCTTCGAGGCACTAGGCATCTGCTGATCTTGACGGTACTGCTGGGGCTGCGAAGCCTCGGCTTGGCTGCTGGGAGCGCCGGTGATGGTGCCGTAGCCAGGGCCCCTTGAGCTGCTCACCGAGGGGCGGTGACTCTGCTGGACATAGTAGTATGTCACACGGCCGCCCTCGGGTTCTTGGGCGAGCTCGTCGTACGTCGGGTCGGGGTAGCGCGAGATGATGTACCAGGCGTGGATGAGGCCGGGCAGGATGCCCAGGCAGCAGAGGGCGATGTTGATGAACGAGTCGGCCGAGCAGATGCCGCGCTTGACCCATACTACAAGACTACATCAGCAACTGCTTTTTGGACTGTCAAGTGCTTGGGCCATGCTGCGCCAGCGGCTGCG
Source organism: Aureobasidium sp. GC_Fusr_1 (assembly GCA_026538705.1). Lineage (NCBI taxonomy): Eukaryota > Fungi > Ascomycota > Dothideomycetes > Dothideales > Saccotheciaceae > Aureobasidium > Aureobasidium sp. GC_Fusr_1. Next base: position 33,960 of record JALPCE010000141.1, read on the forward strand.
CGGGTCGTGTGGAGAAGGGGGGAGGGGAGAATGCGGCCGTGACTCACCAGCGATGGGAGGGAAGAGAATGGCCAGGAAGCCCAAGAAGATGTCGCTGCCGCACATGTTGATCGTATGCTATCTGTCTGAAGTGGTGAGAGTCGAGAATGGGAGTAGAGGGACACTGAAAGCGGTTGCCTCGTCGCCAAAAGCCCTCACGCCCGCCGCCAATGACGCGAGAAGCGCTAGACACTGCTCAGCCTTACTCGTGCGCCACACCCATCAGTGACATTGCCACATCCACCATCTCTCTTGTATACGAGTAGATTGATCATGAATGTCTTTGTCAATTTCATCTAGTGATGCGGCATCCACTCGATATGAAACCGAGGTATTATAGTCTCGAGCACGACGTCTGCACAAAAACTCTGTCGACGTGCACAACTTCTTCCACCGCATGAGTAGGCACATTACTGTCTGTTGTATCACAGTCAAGTCGGTAATACGAAACACGATTATGCATAGCAGATGCCATGGCATTCATTCACACCGCTCGAAAGCCCACTTTTGTTCCTGACTGTACCTGTACTCTGTGACGTGTCCCATGCAAACACGCGCTCGCAGCGTCGAACGAAACTCGGCTAAATTGGCCAGCATCAATCGAACCATCTCATCAACATACTTTTCCCTCGAGTGCTCACCCTATGACACACGTACCTCATCTCTCACGGCGACATATGCCACCTTCTGAGCCATGACAATACACGTATCCGCAAGTATTTTGTTCCAAAGAGCTGTCGACCCGACGTCTCCAACGAACACTGCTCCATCTCCTAAAGCATTTTGCGTATATCGATAGCTATACATGTGACAGAGTTTTGCATACGGGGAATCTTCAAAGTCGCTGCCGACTCGCTGCCCCAGAAAAGCAAGACGAGGCTGTTTCGTGCAAACTGCCCTGACCTCTTCCCCTCTTTCCCGTCTCCGCCACCCCCGGATATCCGTGGCACCTTGCTCCCTCCCTCGGTTGGTCCGAAGCCGATCTGGTTCGCTAATCACGTTGATGATGCGTGGTTTTGATTCTCAATTGATAAGGAATCAGTAATGCTGTTTCTCTTGACCTCTGATTCTCTGTACCTTTGAGACTACGCTTGATATCGCCAAAGATGAATGCTATGAGACGCCAGATTTATGTGAATGCGCATGTACAGCGATGCTTCTCCACTTCAACTCCACGGCACGCGACCTATGGCTTCATCGGGCTGGGTCAGATGGGTGTGTATTCATGACTGGCTACCTTGATTGCTGGTTTTCAAAGGAACTGACTTGGAACTAAAGGCTATCGTATGGCTCAAAATCTACGAGCCAAGTTGCCCAGTTCCGATAACCTGATCATCCACGATGTAAACACCGAAGCAACGACAAGATTTGCAAAGGAGAATTCAAATGTAGAAGTTGCAGAAGATGTCAGAGATGTTGCTGAGAGATCGGTAAGTTTTCTTACTTCGCCATGCCATATCTCTAGCATTTACTACAATCTTTTCGTCAATCTCCATGACCACACACTCACTTCATTCCCCCCAAGCAAAAACATAGACTGATCAAAGAAATCCAGGAAACAATCATCACAGCACTCCCAGGACCGTCACACGTGCAAAACGTCTTCAAATCAATGCTCAAACCACCCACTCTGCTCCGCGACGGCGTGGACCAAGAACGCCTCTTCATCGACTGCTCAACCATCGACCCCCTCTCCTCCGCCCACGTCGCCGACGCCGCCCACTCCTCCGGCCAAGGCAGATTCATCGACGCCCCCATGAGCGGCGGTATCGTCGGCGCCGCCGCAGGAAAACTAACTTTTATGATTGGCGCACCACCCGAACTGGTTTCTCGCGCAACAGAAGTGTTGATGTTGATGGGCAAACGCGTCATCCACCTCGGACCTCAAACCTCTGGTCTCAAAGGCAAACTCGCGAATAACTATTTGCTAGCCCTGAACAACATTGCCACGGCCGAAGCCATGAACATGGGTGTCAAGTGGGGGTTAGATGCCGCAGCACTGGCAGACATGATCAATACCAGTACAGGCAAATGTTGGCCCAGCGAAGTCAACAATCCCGTTCCTGGTGTTATGCCCGATGCCCCTGCTAGCAAAGACTATTCCGGTGGCTTTGGCACAGCGCTAATGAACAAGGATTTGAAGTTGGCTATGCATGCTGCTCAACAGTCTGGTATTGAGCCGAGATTAGGTCCCATGGCTGCGTCTATTTATGCGGCGATAGAGGGAAATGACAAGTACAAGGGCAAAGACTTTTCGGTGGTATACAAGTACTTGCGTGGAGAGTAAGGTGTTGTTGCAAGGGATCCTGTACACCTCAATTTTGCTAGATCATGTGTAGATTTCCGAGCATTTTGTTTTGATATTTCAAGAAAGTGCTGGTCACAAATCCTCCTCAATTTTGCCATATCTCTTCACTGGAAAATCATCAGATGTTGCGTAAAAGACAAAAAACCACGAGTCACCTAAGAAGAAAAACTCCATAACATAGTATCATTTATCCCAACACAACTTTTGCCCATCATCTCACTTCCAAGCTCCCTCATTCTGCACAACAAACTCGTCAAACGAGATTGCCTTTCTTGCCCGTTACGACTTCCACATCAATACCTTGCCATGCTTCTCTTCCTTCTCTCGCCATAATCTCCAGACTCGTCAAGAACTTTGCCATTTCCTCTGGTACCCCTGCATCCATCATCCCTTGCACCCTCTCCTGCTCCGTCAATCTCAAATGCACGATTTGTTTTCGCAACTGTTTGCTCAATATCTCTGCAATCTTCGGGAAGCGTTTTTTTTGTCAGCTGACAAAAGGGCAAAAAAATAAAAGGGAGTTAAGAAAAAAAGGAAGGGGGTTTCATAAAATACCTCATCATAGGAAAAGCAATTCAGGGCCCAAGATGCGATAAGCACAATTGTGCGATTGCGTGGCTGTCAAAGGCATGGGAAAGCCACGGCAGCAATATCGTCTGCAAGACACCCAAGGGATTTTGCCATTCCACACTTGCGGTAAAGATTTTGCTGTGGTGGAGAATGGTTCGAAATGTTCCATGTCCTGGTTCTGAGAGATTTTCTGTATTATTCCTCACAGCATTAGTGAAATGATAGCATTTTGCAAGAAAAGAATAACAGAAGAAAGGAGGTAAGGGAAAGATTGATTTCACCCATAAACCAACTCGGTCTCAAGACACAAAACTCCAATCCTTCATCCTCAAGTTTCTGCCATATTTTACCCATGGAAAGGACCGGCCTTTTTCCGCACGAACTTCCCGAACAAACGACAAACCTCTGCACGCCTTTATCTTTGCAAAAATCGATAAAGGAGTTTAGAATTGGAGCTGGGTCGTGCAAGTTTCTGCTGAGGAGGTAGACGGCTTTGATGTCGGTGGCTGCGGTGAACGGGTTTGCCCAAGTGGTCTTGTCGTTCCAGTCAAAGGTGACGCAAGGGAAAGAGGTGTTAAAGGTGCCACGCCGAGAAGTCAAGAGGACTGGGATGTTAGCTGAGTGGAGCAGGGAAGCTAGCCGCAAGGAAGTCTTTCCTGTGCCGCCTGTGAGGAGGATAGTCATGATTTGGTGGTCTTTGCTGGTGGGTGTTGGATGTTATTGATGTTTTTGAGTTTGTTGAGAAAAGGAGTTTTACTTTTTTGGGGACGCGATTTGGATTGTTTTATATAGGTAGCAGTGTCTATGTACATGGACAAGTCTTGTGTACATATCATGTCCTTTGGAGTAGTCTGGGATGTGATCATTGTGCTTTGTGCTTGTCAGCTCCGAGAATAGCTCCAAATGGGGTAGTTGCTATGTTCGGCTCCGAACAACTCCTGAGACCGAGACAACCAGCCCCTCGTACCTACCTCTCCAGACAGAGTTGATTAATTTTAGTCCCATTTGTCCTCCGAGAATTCATGTCTTCGAGCCAATCGGGCTAGTGCTTTGAAAGCGACGCTCAGTGCCATTGTAAGAGAACAAGAAGAAGAGTCAAGAGCATGAAAACGTACATTCGATTCTTATGTCAAGGGGGTATCTACCATGGAAAGTCATTCGTGTCTCGTTGCGCCGGAAAAAGAGAGAATGCGAGAAAAGCCAAATGCCATAGTGTTCTAGAGTTGAAAATCCGTTTCTTTTGTTTCGTCAAACGCAGTCTTTCTCTTGCCCCTCTTACAAGAAATAATCGGCAACTGGCTTCTTTGCAGGCATTCCTCTCGAGTCCTGCGGCGCGGCTTCAAAGACACGATACCTCCGACCTGGCCCTTGTTTCAAGACCATATCTGTGACGGCACCCGGTGACCTCTCGACTTCTCCGTTGCTGCGTGGCATATATCCGCCGTTTGCACCATCTTCCGACAATTCCAAGATTGCAGCGACGTTTCCACAGCGGTAGCAGTAGTTGGGCGCACTCCAGACAGTGACGATAGTATTGTCGAACATTTCCTTGAAGCCTTCCATGACCAGTTGGTGTGCTCTGGCTATTAGACTGAGGTCGTTTTTGTGATTAAAGTGCTTGACGATATCGGCACCAAACAGGAAGCCGGCTCCTCGTGGCGACAAACCCCAGCCGTCGATATCGTCGGGGTCGGACCACAGGAGATCGCACATGGCGCCTTCGTGAGGCACCTCCTGCTTGCGGTCGATCAATCTGATCTTATCAATGCTGTCGATCAGGGGGCTAAGACCGCCGTGGACACACAACACGGCACCTCCCTGATTTGAGGCGGATCCACCGCTCGATGAGGTTGCGCCTGTGCCTGCAGGGCCGGTTTGTGAAGGACTGTTCGGTACGGAAGACTCGGTAGAGGGTTTCGGGCGAGGGAAGCGGTTCATGACTTGGTTGTGTGAATTGATGATTTCGATCTCAACGTCTTCGAGAGATTCGGGGAAGGGTTGTTGAGCGTCGGTAGGTAGGTCGGCAGAGGTGGGAGCAAGTTCTGAAGCAGCGCCGAGGATCAGAGCACCGAGAGCAAGGTAGTCAAAGACCTCGCAGCAATATCGCCAGACGTTGGCGCTGCCGTATTTTCGTAGACATTCATCGTAAAAGCCGTAGACGGTGGTGATTTGTCGCGATTCGTGATTGCCGCGGATCAGGGTGATGCGATCGGGGTAGCGGACTTTGAGGCAGAGAAGGAGGAGGAAAGATTCGAGCGAGTAGAAGCCGCGGTCGACAAAGTCGCCTGGAAGGAGTGAGCTGGTGTAGGAACAGAATAGATGGTAGGAAGCGCACCCATAAAGAGGTAGTTGGTGTCGGGGACATCGCCGCCGACGCGGAAGAGCTCCATCAGGTCGTGGAACTGGCCGTGGATGTCGCCGCATATCTGGCAGGCGTGAGCACTTGTAAGAGCAAGAGGAAGAATGACGATAGGAGGCTCACCGTGACGGGCGCATTCACAGTAACGACATTGCCCTCTTCGATCAACAACTCGCGAGCCTTGTAGCAGAGCTCCCTGACTTGGGTTTCAGGGATGGGCCGACATGAGCGCAATTGCGCGATGGCCTTGTCGAGATCGCTCATTCCAAAAACACTGTCGCGTGCGCTGTCGATCGACGGAACGTCGTGGTCGGGTCTGTGTCCAGCTTCGGATTCCTATCGTTCGGTGGCACGTAACAATGGCGCGTCGTCTCCCTGTCACTCTCTCGAACCAGATGGTATACAGAATCAATTCCGAAAGTTGACGCTTCTGCGTCCGCCTCCCCATGTGAAATGTCCGAGCGCCTCTACGCATGCCGAGCCCGTTCCAATCCGCGGCTGCTCCCGCCGTCTCCGCCAAACTCTAAAAACTTCCTCAATCTGGTGCCAAGACCTCGAGCCAGAGACATGTGAATGTTTTCTGCAAGCCCTGCCTATCTGCATATCCACCAACAAATATAAAATGTCAAAAAGGTTCGCCGACTCCGACGGCCATCAAGTCAGAGACAACAAGCGTCCCAAAACACAACCTCCAGTCGCTGTAATCCCCGCCACTGATATCTTCTCCGCTCGTCAGCTTCAGGATCTTCTTTCTTTCAGCCAAGATGGCGTCCAGGATTTGAGGAATGCTATCCAATCTTTCAAGCAATTCCTGGAACTTATCCTCTACCAAACCGACGAGCCCAACCGTCCGGCCAAAATCAACATCCTCAACGACTATCTAGATGCTGCCAAACTAAGAGCTGCCCGTGACAAGGATGCTGAATATCTTCCTGATTTCATGCAGGCATGGGGTTTTGCTAACCAGACGAACAATGATTACCTGGCCACATCCGTGGCTTCCATCCTAGCCCTACTCTTGAAGACAGTCGCAACTCTAATTGAGTCTCGCGAATATGGCATTCTGCTCATCAAAACTCTTCTAAACCATGCCCAGCTCAAGCTCATTTCGAGAAGCGTGTCTGCTCCGAAACACAAGGAACACGTCATCTCTCCCTCTCTGCGTATCCTCACTGAGATGGTCTCTTTCGATGCCGGTCTTATGGCCAAGCAGGTCTATGCAAAGCGTGATTTTACATTCGAAACGAAAATCGTTGCTCGCAACCTCTGTCTGGTCAAGAGTGGTTCTGGTCCTTCGGTTCGATCAAATGCTGTCCGCTATCTTCTCGCGCACTTCAAGTACCAAGGAGAGGGTGCTAAAATCGACATTCTCAAGAACGGCCACATTATCAAGGCTTTGTTTGACCACCTCAAGGATGACTCTGCCGATGCTCTGCAAGAAATCTTCAAGGTACTCGAGACTGGCATTCTACGCGACGAGGCAATTCCTCGCGCAACCAAGACTCAAACTATCAGCGAGCGTTCTCTGGCTGGCGTCCTTGCTGCTCTTCGTACTTTTGCCGCCACCGAAAACCCGACGGGCGACGATTCCACTCTGATTCGTGGCAAGAACGCAGTCATATCATTCTTGAAACTTGTCAGCACTACGCCTCCTCTTGGTCTCCTTCGTCCCAGCGGCTGGTACCCTCCCGGCAGCGAACGTCACACCAGGGATCAGAATGATGATGTCGAAACAGACCTGGCGCTTGATCTTGGCCTTGACTCTGTCGACTGGTACAACAAGTTCCAAGGTCAAGTCACTGTGCGCAACACTATCCTGTCTGGCTTCTCGCAAACCCTGAAGCCATATGCCAGCGAGGAGGAAAGAGATATCCTGCTTTCAATCTTTGCTGCTGCACCCGAGATCATCGCAGACTACTACTTTGCAAGGGGAGAAAAGTTTTCGTTCGAACCCAAGCTCACAAATACATGGATTGGATATGCATCTTTCCTCTTCTCATCCGTCCAGGTTCCTTTCCCCAAGTATTTCGGAGCCCAGGATCACTACGCAAGCTGCCCGCCTCCAGTCTCAATCGCCATCGAAAACATTCTCCCTCTACCCCTGAATCAAAGAATCTTGACAAAGTCCTTGAACCAATCTTCCGACCTCATCACCCTTTTCGCTGTCCGCATTCTGGTTGTTGCTTTCCAGAAGCTGCAGCACGTCTTGCAAGCATTCAAAGTTGCAGCTGCTGAGGGCAATTCGCTCTGGAAGGAGGGATCCATCAGGCTGATTGCCGAGTTCTGTCAAAGATGTCCTCCAGTCAAAGACGTGATTGCCGCCTTCCGCAAAGTCTCCGACGATAACATCCTTCAAAAAGAAGCCATCTCGAGATTGCTCCGCATGTATTATCAAGTCACTCCGCAGGCTGCTCTAGAGGAGAAATTCGACGTCTCCCAGGCATTGACAGTCGCCATGTCCAGAGCCGAGACAGTCACGTCAGACAGCGAGAACTATGCTTTCCGTCTGTTGGAGTTGCAGCATCTACTCGTCATTGCCCAATGCTCTGCGGGTATGCGTTGGTGGCACAAACAGGGTTCGCTCAAGTTTTCTCCTTTCACCACGCTCCTGCGTTTGAGCGCGCAGACGCCCGTGGATCAATCTACTGGTTCCGAGTTCATCAGTCTGCTCCAATCGGTTATTGATGAGCACAGTATTCTGCAGCAGCAAACGAAAGAGCCGCCTGTGAACGCCTTGATTGCCAGTCTTGTGGACGACGAGACTTGGAAGCCGAGTGAAGCTCTTTACACCTTTATTGACGACTGTCTGGGCCGTCTGGTCAGAAAGCCAATCAAGTATCTCGACGATCTTGACGAGTTGGCTGGTGCCTCTGATCACGGCAAGATTCTCAGTGTGTTGGTCATGGTATGCTTGGAGCAGATCCCTTTCACCTCGAAACTACCCGATTCAGACCGCACAAATGTGTTGATGTGGTTTTCTCGCTTCCTCGAGTTGCTCAAGATGATGGGCGAGGATGTTGCGCTGTTGCAGCTTATCAGACAGAGAGTCACAAATTTGCCTGCTGTCTCGTCGGTCGAGTTGGAACCTACATTGCGCTCCATCACCTCTCGCAGACAATCTGATGACGACAAGACTTCAGGCCCAGCATCATGCTCTGATAAGAAATCAATAAGGCAGCCTCTTGCATTCTCAGAGCCTCCTGTCGAAAAGCAAAATCATCCCGAACTGAGCAGGTGGCAACAAAAGGACCTAGACGAGTCTCTACAGAACGGAGACATTGACGCACTTATCCTATGCCTGTCTTCACAAGACAGCTCTGTCCGCTTGCAAGCTCACGCCGCCATCCGTAAACTCATGCTCCTTGTCAAGGAATCCACAAACGACGACAAAGATCAAATATACCTCTTGCTCGGCGAGCTTTCCGAAACTGTTGCCGAACTCTCGCCACCGATATCTACACAACCACTTCCCTACATGGCTACCGTGTTTGCCACTCAAGCTTTGGCGATCTTGCAAGACCCCTCTCACTTCATGTACCCCAAGATCAACAAGTATCTCAACAAAGGCCCCATTTGGAATATTGGCAAACTAGCAAACCACTGGATCGACAAGACCGTCCTCGAAACCCCCGAAGAAGACGACAAACACTGGGCAGAAATCGAATTCGTGCTCGACTTTTTCTGCCAGGGCACAAGGACACTTGCAGATGTGCACTTATTGCTGCCGCGCAATTGTATGGAGAAGGTTTTGGATCTGTTTGCGAGTCCGTCGGCGCCTAAAGGAGTCAAAGAGGCGGTGCTGAAGGTGGTGTATAGGATTGCTGCTGTGGGTGGTGCGACATCTTTGGTGACTAGGACGGGCGTGTTGGCTTGGTTGGACCAAAGGGCAAAGGTTGGCGATGTAGATGCGTCAACTCTAGATGTCCTGACAGCCAAAGTCAAGGACGGGATTGATGCCGCAAGAGTGAAGAGTTGGAGCAAAGGCGCTTTGATGGCTGTCTGAGATGCAGCAAACACGCACAACTTATTCAAGTTGATATACATATAGAGAAAGTCATGTACAATACAACATTACCCTTTTCTTCGAGTCCCTTGATGTATTCTTTGGCTATTCTATCTCTGATGAATCTCCTTATACAGCAAGACAGTGCTCTAGATTTGTACACTTGTAGTCACTAAGAAATGGATTACATATGCCCAAGTTTTCACGACACAACAAAACCCTCTATAGATAAACACTCGTCCCCAATCTCTCACCGACATCAAGCAATATCATGATATACCATAAAATTGCTTTGATCCACGCATAACCACAAAAACGACTAGAAAAAAGCTAGCTAGCACACTTTTCAACTCTTTCTCTCTTCCACAGAAATGGTTTAGTAAATAGTATACCCATATAAATTGCACAGCTTTCAAGACATTCAAGAGATAACCATAGAAGATGGATTCTCATCATAACGTCTTTCCTCGGACAATGATTTTCTTCTTCTATATTGATATTGTGCAATTTTTTCTATAGTATAGTATTAGAGTTTTGCATTACATATAAAAGAGAGTCTGATTGGCTAAAGAAACTGCCTCTTTCGGGCTGGTGAATCGTTAATAGTATACTATAGAAATGCACAGTGTTTAGTCGGTTTCACGCATGACCATAGAAACAGGTTTAAAATGACGTCTCTCCCTGGACATGACTCTGTTTCTTCAAGGTATTGTGCATTTCTATAGTATACCATTACACCCTCTTATCACACATGGAAGCAACAAAAGAGCAAAGATGTCGTGTCTGGTATACATATTCAATTTGCCCTTTTCTCAGCCTTTTTGGTTGTGCTTGCTTGTGATACTACATGCTTGTGTTTCATCCTTTGTTTACTGCAAAAGCTGGTCAACTTTCCCTTTCCTGGCATTCAATCCAAGAGCCTCAGACATAGACATCCCTCTCAATGACCCCACTACCTTGCTGTTCTCTGCTAGATTTGGTAGTGATAGAGCCGTTGGTCGTGCTGTCTGCACGTGGACAAGTCAACTCCACACCACGCAAACGCTGTGCGGAAGTAGCGGCAGATCTGTGCTTTTGCTCGCGGTCATCCATGTACTTGCGGTACAGCACACGTAGAGAAGGTAGACAAGCAGTGGTGATCTGGACGGCGGGCTCAATGGTCGTCCAAATGGCTGGGGCGACGAGGTTCCAGGTGACATCGCTGCCCTTGTCGGTAAGTTGGACCATGACGGCTAGACGCACGACGCCAAAGATCAATGAGCTGGGAAAAGGATCAGCATGTGTCAGCAAAAGGGTAAGTCAGAAAGAGATCTTACATGACCCAAAGCAAACAGGTAACCGCAACCCCTAATTTCTGCTTCTTCGGCAATTCGAGTCTCTGAATCTCGCGGAAAGGCAGAAGCAAAATGCACAAATCAGTGACCACGTTGGGGATCTGCATGCCATAGTAAAAAGGCACCAGGCTGATGCACTTGCCAGGAATAGCAGGTTTCCAGACCTTGTCGATGGGGGTACACATGAAGATGCCAGTAAACATGACTGCAGTACACCACATGACCATGATGGCAATCAAGAAAGAAGTCATGAGTTTGAAATCGTGGTTGGGAAATAAGCGGCGGTATTGGTAGAGGATCGAAAGCTTGGTGAAGGTGACGCATAGAGGGTATTGGATGACGCCCGTGTACTGGATCGTGAGGAACTCTGAAATGTCGGAGGGGCTGACGGTCTGGCTGGGGCGGCCCATGCCATGTTCGATGAGCAGGGAGCCGCTGATGTCGAGGCCGATCTTGAAGAACTGCATTCCCTGAATTAGCAGAGTGTGGACAGAAGAGGCAAACCATGCACTTGCCCAGGCGATGATAATAAGCCAGTCGTCAAAGTAGAGACGGATGCGCAGGACATGTCTGGCGAGCAGACGTAGAGCGAGGAAGACAGTGGGAAGCACAATGGCAATGACGGTAGCAACGATCAACTGATGAGCGCGGCTACCAGGGTGCGCAGGGCCATCGGTGGGAGCAGCGGCAGTCGACATGGTGTAAGATCGTGTCGATAAATTTGTCGTCGATGCGAGTGCGCCGAGAAGAAAGAATTGAATAGACGCCGAGAAGCTCGACGGAGTCTCGAAAGCGGGTGCGCACTTGTGTCGAGTGAAAGTCTTCAGATGCAAACCTCACTTGAAGTTGGTGGGAGAATGAAAAATATTGGGCTTGTGAGCATGTCCTCCCTCTGCCTTCTGGAACAAAGTGACGAGATGATAACAAGGTGGTGTTCCCGAATGAACTTGTCTTGCAGACTTAACCCACGCCTGATCAGTGGGACCACCAACCATTTGAGCTTTCTTGTGTCAAGTATGCGATTCGGCTACCGTATATCCAATAAAGAGACTGCGACACACAGATCAGGAAGATAGAGCCGGTCAGGTCCAAATAGATGAGATCCTCCAGAAGCTATTTAGTACTGGGACAACAGGCATAGTTGCATGTCCGTAGTGAGAAGATCTTTCCTGATTCAATGGCACTGTGGGATCAGGGATTTTGGGGAGAGTATGCCGAAAACCACGTCAGGGCTTACATGAGCAGCTATTGGGGTTGTCGACGGGGGTAGACCGTACAAGCGACTCGAAGCAGTCGACCACGCATGGTCCCACAGGCTTGCGTTCGTGCTGCACATATACAGTAGCTGTCAGCTCCTGCAGGGCATCACTCTAACTCTACGCCGTTCCCGGGGAACAGCAGCAAAGAAAGATCACACTATCAACCAGGCTACTGGTGGCGCGCTGAGAAAGGCATCCTGCATTGACAAGATCCCTTGTCACAGCCATGAGCATGGCTCAAGGTTGCAGCCTCGGGCATGCTTGACAGTACAGTACAGGCGTTGTGCAGCAGAACGAAAGAAGAAGGAAATGTGGTTTGCAGGCTGACAAGGCGTTTGTCGATCACTGCCCTTCGGTTATACCTTCCTCTTTTCGTTCGCCTAGCTTGCTGCACGACATCGTTCTAGGTAGAATTGATATTTGCGACTTCTCTGCTCTTCGAGATGTTGAAGTGCACTAGACATAGCAAGATTGACGAGATGGTAAGTCCCGAAAGGCCTCAAACTCTAACCTGTCGTGTAATTCATCCCGTATGCTTGATCTCATACCTAGAACGAAAAGGTAGCAGTCGTAGTCAGTGCCAAGTCACCTACGGAGTTTCTTGCTCAAATCCTCGCCTCTCCACACTCGAAGTTTTGGAGCTTCTTGATCATCTTGGCTTGACATCCGACCATCGAACTCAAGTACAAAATCCGGAGTCCTTTGGCAGAACATGTTTCATGGGATCCATACGAAAGTCTTCTGCTCGTCCACCCGACTCTTCCCGCGAACACTTCAATCGCCACGAATGGACATAGCAGATGCTTCAACATGGTCAGATGCGAGATAGACCACGTGACAAAGGACGGCATATTCATCCAGCGGCCTGGAACGACGTATTTCCATATCCTCTGGAGGGCTAATGCACCTGCCATGGTTGAGTCGTCCTCTCCCAGATGCCATGAGATCGCTGCGGTACGTCAGCCCGAGGCAGTTGATTCTCCTCCCCCCTACACTCCAGTAGAGTTGAACGAATCGTGGATTTACGAAGGCGACGGAGTCTGGCGCAGAAGACTCGAGCATTGCGGCTCAACACAGTGGGCCATCAACACACTCGATCATGTCAACAAGACCTCGGGCCCAGATCCCAACCCAAATCTTTCATTTACCTGCAAGCGAATGTTGAGGTTGCCAAAGGCCAACTCCGAAGCCGCTCTCAACACCATCTGCAGCAACATTGCTCAAGCGCTGATCTCGCACCGTGAAAGACACAACTGCATTTTTGACCTGCGCTTCCTGCGATTAGGTCGCGTAGACGCTGCTTCCAATGACCCCAACGCTCACCGCTGCTCGGACAGGGATCTTCTTCTCGAGCAGCAGCTGCCTGGCAAAACGGTACTCGATTGGATACAATCGCACAATGCTTTGTGTTTCTGCTGCTGCTTTTCCTCGGGCGTCAATTGGCCCACGCGCCTCTCAAGCCCTAGGCCCAATCATGACGATTATGGTAGTAGTGGAAACCTTCGCAAAGCTGGACCGAGTACAAGAATCCCGAAAAACATGTTTGGTCCAACTTCTCGCTCACAGTGTGTTGGGCCTGGGTTTGCGAAGGTGATTGCGGAGTCTTCTTGGATGGAAGGGCGCGAGACTCATTCCTTTTCTCGCGCTTCGAGCATGGCGAGAATAGCTGGATCCCTGGGTCGATAGAAGCGCAACTTTTCACTCGCTCTCAGTGGTACAATCTTGGACCATTTTGATTTGGAGTAGCATGGAAAGCAATCGTACAGGACGGGGTCAGAGCCAGAATGTCTTCTACGTTCAAACTATCGAGTAAGAGAGAAGTTAGCATGTTTCATGTCTGAGAGACAAGGTGAGATCAGAATAAATACGATTAACAAGAGAAGTACGTACCCAGAGACGACTGCCATTGATTCTGGTGTGTGCACAAGTAGCGCAGGCTCTCTCAATCTTTTCTGGATAAAAGATGGGCTGCCAATGTCCCCAGACATATTCATGGAGCTGATGTTTTTGCCTCATGTACCAGCAGTGGAGGCCTTGATAGAAACAGATATGAGGATCGATCTGACGACGCTGGTGTTGGTGTCGATTAGTACGGGCATTTTCCTGTTGGCGGCGAGCGTCGTCGGCCAATACTCGATCTGCATAACGCTTGGCCACAGCGTATTTATGAACTCTATACCATTCTACATCCCGGCTCCCAGCTGCTAAATACTTCTTCATCCTGTCCAGACAGGCCCGGCGGAACTCGGGATCGTTGCGGTATTTCTGGTTACGCTCTTGTAGTATTTTGTCTCTATGGTTCGCGTAGTAGGTTGAGTGCCGCGACTTCGGATGTTCTCGAGGATGCTCAGGAAGATGCTGAGTCGGCGACTGCTTCTTCTCGTGGGCCAGAGCATTGGTATTGTCCGATGATGGATTGTGAGCAGGATGTGAGAAAAGAAGTCTGAAGCACGATGTGGCCGCCAAAGCACGGGACCCGATGCCAATTGGCTGCAAAAGACGTGCCCAAGATTGACCAAGAAGAGGAGGCATGTTTCGATAAGATGTTTGAATGTGGACGTTGATATGTATTATGTACCTAGACATGTCGAGCAGAGACAAGAACGCGGAAAGGAAACCGCAATGCATGTGAACGCCAAGACCAGCCATCGTCATTGCCCATCTTGTTTCTGCCCATTCGCTACCTACAGAAACACAACACCCGACATACAACAACATGAACGACCTTGTAGAGTTCTTACGCACACACGAGGAGGCCTTCCGTAGGTACATGCCCTTGTCAACTCTCTCCACGCTAGCCAGAACAGCACTGACAACCACGCCAGTCGCAACCGCCTCCAATCTCTCTATTCGGACTTTCGCCTACAAAAGACATCGAACCCGGACGGATACCAAGCAAACTCTCGAGCATGGCTGCGCGGTCTGACTGCTGCCGCACGCGCTGGCCGCCTACCACCCGCTTCAACTACATCCGGACAAGCGAGTCACGTCGTCTTTGGGAGTGGTGAGGACCTGTCGCGCGCCCTGAACTCTGCACAATGGGGTCGACCGCTGGCTTTGGGTGCTGTCATTCAAGACGCTGTCGACAAGCGCGAGTTTATCCCTCTAAACGACTTTTTGAATGCGACAAAGAGTGTTTATGCAAAGAGCTGGATTCCCTCGCCCTGGCAGGTCGTCAGCTGGGGTCTCAAGCAGGTTGGCGTTGCCTCGCTGTTTGGTACATCTGACAAACTATCGGTCGGCAATCTGGTCGTCATGGACAATGTCGAGGTACCGACCCAGCCCTCTTAGCTCTTATCTCAGACACATTCTAACCCAAGACCAAACAGGAAGCAGCGAACGCAATCATCGCCAAAGCACACCAGCTCGACCAGTCAACAACCTCACTCATCTTCTCCCGCTCTCTTTTTGAATCAGCCTTTGCTCACGTCCTCGACCCAACTCGTCTTCCCGAAGCTGCCTTGAGCACCACCGACTTCGACATCCTCCTCCGCTACCTATCCCGCGACAAACCGTACCTTTCCTTCAACTCGACAACCATCAAACTCAAATCCGTTTCTGAATCCACACCTCAACCCATCACTCAACAAGACACCGACATTGCAAACCTACGCACCCTGATCAAAGCCCTGGATACACAAGTCTCGGCCTTGACAGACCGCATCATCACTCTCGACATTTCTGCCCGCGAAGCCGTCGCCGCAAAACGCAACATCCAAGCCAAATCGGCCCTGCGCAGCAAGAAGCTAGCAGAAACTACCCTGCACACCCGCAGTACTACGTTATCACAACTGGAAGAGACATTTACTGCCATTCAGACGGCTGCAGACCAAGTCGCTATAGTGTCTGCCATGTCTGCTTCTGCAAACGTATTGAAGAGTCTGCACGCAGAGGTCGGTGGCACAGAAGGTGTAGAGGAAGTTGTGGATCGTCTCAGGGATGAAATGGAGAATGTGGACGAAGTGGGCCGGGTCATCAACGGAGCTAGCATCTCCAAGATCGATGAAGAAGACGTAGACGAAGAATTCGCAGCCATGGAAAAGGCAGACAGAGAAAAGTCGGAACGAGAAGAAGCGGCCAAGACGGCAGCAAGACTGGCAGAATTGGAGGCTTTGGAAGAAGAGAGGAAAGAGAAGGACACAGCACACAAGGAGACGGAAGAGCAGAAAGACACACAACAGATGCAGGCGGAAACTGCATAGAGCGTTTAATACTTTACTCACGAATTTATGATCTTGCCCCTGGTTTTCTTGTACCTCAGCAATGCCTGAATCAAAGAACTGGCGGTTCCATGACTGCGCTCTGATCTCTCGCATGTAAAACATCTTTTGGCATTAACAAAGAGATCCTGGATCTGTGACCGCTAGTGCAGACTCACTCTCTGTCATAGACAACTAAAACTCCAAGCGGTATAATGAAAATGGTCGATGGATATTCGTTACGTGTGGGTATCAGCGGATGGTCATTCCAATCACAGATGTTTCCCTACGAATACAAGAGAAGCGGTGTCAAGTTCTTCCGGCTTAGTGCTTGGCCAAGTCTAGTCTTGGATGCTATAAATATAGTATATGCCCATGATTGATGCTTGCACATGCATGATCCTTTAATAAGTCGTCGTGTGTTTTAACGTCTTTGAATCCCTCCTTAATGTTTTGTGCAGAGGTGAACAGGGTGATACAATCGACTTCTCTCTGATTGCACCGAACATTATATAGTGAAAATATGATGGCATATACATTAATTGGGCGTCTGGCGCAGTGGTAGCGCGTCTGCTTTGCATGCTGAAGGTCTAGGGTTCGATCCCCTAGTCGTCCAAATTTTTGTTTTTGGTTTTGCACTTCTGGATCTCCGCTATACAATGACGAATACGTGCTGCATCTGTGCGCTGTTGTGTTTTATGGTGGTCTGCTGGTTTTGCTTGTACAGCGAGAAGTTGTAAAGTCGTGAATTCGCTTTTTGTTATTTTTGCTCGACTATGCCTAGTTTTGTGTTTTTGACTGAGATCTACTTCTTGCGCTGCCTGACTTTGCTTCTAGTGGACGTGGCAGGTGCAGATATGACTTCGTCTTCATCTTCCTCAAGCTGTTCTTGCTCATCATCATCGTCTTCGACCATCTTCTCCGCTCCTTGAACTTCCTGCATCTCCTTTGCTCCGTCCTTGACGACGGACTCGCCAGCAATCTCCCTAATCATTGCTTTGGCTTCCGACTCTTGGCCATTGAGAGAATGGCATTCCTTGCATCTCCATGTACCCAGGTCTTCCAAAGATCGCGTCCCGGGAGGGGCTTGACCGTTTACCAAGCGGCACTTGCGGCACAGTAGCACGATGCGGTTTTTGGGGAGGGTTTCGTCGTCGCCGAGGACAATGTCGAGGATTCTGTCGTACCAGCGAGGGCCAGAAGAGGCGTAGGGGTTTGTGTCGCGTGGGGTAGGTGCCGTGAAGGCATTTGGTGCGAAGTCGGCTTGTGGTTCGGGGCGAGAGTTTTGGGGCTGCGGCGGAAGAGATTGGAATTGCGAAGGCTGTTGGGGAGGAGTCATGGGTTGGAAAGATGGAGGCAGTTGGCGGCCTGGGATGTTTGCGGTGGGTGGAGGAGGTAGACCGGTTCGCTTGACGGGGGCGGATTGCTGCTTCTTTGTGGGAGTGTCTTGTTGCTGTCTTGTCTTTTGCTGTGGTGACTTTGTGGGTGTGCCACCGTACTTGTCCAGCAACTGCTGGGTGGAGTTGTACTTTGTTGCTTCCTTGAGCTTTGAGATTGCATCATCGCGTTGTTTGTTCAGGGCGTTGAGGTAAGACTGGGAGGAGGCGAGGCGGTAGTTGAAGTATGCGTCAAGGGCAGTTCTTACACCGTAGATGAGGACAGGCGATGCAGCCAGACCAGTGTACTCTACAGCGGTGCAGTTTGAGAGGCCAGTGACCAGGACGAGGATGGTTGCAGCGAGTAGGTAGGCAAATGAGGTGTACAAGGTCCATAGTACTTTGTAGCGACGCTGCCTCTGGTGTAGACGATCGTTGCGGGCGGTTTCTTTGTTGATCTTGGACGAGAGGGAAGACAGCAGCTTTTCGAATGACGCCGCCGAGGTAGAGTCGTGACCCTGGTGGTAGCGTGTCAGCAGAGTGCAGAGAGGAGTAAGTGGACAAGAGGTAGCGCACCTTGAAGGGCCAAAAAGAAACCATGTTTCCTACGAGAGATGCATGCGTGTGAGGCAGAGACGCAGCTGCAGAATGAAGAAGACCGGACGTGTCGAACAAGAGCCGATGACGTTTCGCTCCACACGCGTCGCACCTTCCAGCCAGAGCCTCCGCCCATCACAAGCCGAACGAGGGTTACCCTGACAAGGCCGAGCTTCCGATATCCGGCCCAATCGACGTGTTGACATTATTCCTTGCTATCATTGCTCTAGCTATGCGCCCAGTCACATCATAGACACACAACCATGTTTCAAGTGAGCCCCTCGCCAAATGACTATCTCTTCACTCTCCTGACTTCCATACCCAGCGCCTCAAAGGCAACTTGGACTCCTTCTTGGACTCCAAGATCGCAGAGGAACAAGCTCGCCAACGAGGCCAACCCGGCACCTCGTCCTCCGTAAAGCGAACTCCTTCGTCCGCCGCCAGAAGAGGCGTGTCGAGGACAGAATCGCCAAACCGCCCAGCCAACCGATCCCGCGCCGACTCGAATCGTGGCATTCCCCAAAGAGGTCCTGACCCGAGCGAGTTTGTCATTGACGACGATGACACTCCCACTCGTACCACTACTCCCAATCCCGCCGTGACCGAAGTATCAGCTTCCTCGGATCAACCAGCCGCCTCAATCAACGAGAAAGAGCCCGCCCAGTCTGACGCCCCTGTCTCTGAGAAACAACAAGATGGAGGAAAGCAGCTCGAAGACCTGCCTCAGGACGTCCGGACCAAGTTGCGCAAACTCGAAAAGCTAGAGTCGCGCTACACCGAGCTCCTTCGTTCCTACCGCATCGCTCATGCAAGGGTCACTGCAATCGAGCCTTTCGAGGCTGCTCTTCGCGAAAACACTCCTCTGACTTCCATTGCCGACCCCTCTGCTTTGGTCGAATATTTGATGCAACTCAATCTCAAAGGCGACATGGTCATGGAGGAGTACAAGAAGGTCACTGGAGAAAAGGACGGCATCAAGCGTAAACTGGACGATGCCGAGAGAAGAGCTAAAGAGGCGCATGATGAGGCTGCCGGCTTGAGGAAAGAGAGGGACGAGAAGAACAAGCCTACCACCGAGACGGATCCTCTGGGCGCCACTACCCTATCAGTCGACGACAAGGACGCAAAGTCTACTAGAAAGAGCGAGGATTTCTTTTCTTATGAGGAAGAGGCTCCTCGTCTGCAGGAAGAGCTGGACCAAAAGACTCGCCAAGTCGAAGAATTGAACGACAAGATCACCTCTCTGGAGAACGACTTGAAGACTGCTCAAGACTCTGACGAGAAGACCCGTGGGGAACTCGAGAAGGCGACCAAGGATCAGTCTAGCGCAAAGGAATCTCAAGACCAATCGAAGTCCGACTCGGAGAAGAAGGTCACCGACTTGGAAAAGCAAAAGTCCGATCTTGAAAAGCAAAAGTCCGATCTTGAAAAGCAAAAGTCTGATCTGGAAAAGGAAAAGTCCGAGTCTGAGCAAAAGGTCTCGGAATTGGAGAAACAGAAGTCTGATCTAGAGGGAAAGTTCACGGATTCTGAGAGTACAATCGAGAAGATCAAGACACAGCTGAACCAAATCGACCACATCTCAGCATCTGAAAAGAAATCACTAGAATCGCGCATCAAGTCGCTCACCGAGAAGCTCACCAAAGCAACATCAGACCTCAACAGTGCCAACAATCAGATCGAGGAATTCAAGACAAAGGCCGCTTCTGCTCAGGATGCTCTTATTAAACTTGAGAAAGAGAACAAGGACAAAGCCAGCCAAGACAGCACCAACAAGAAGGGGAGCGATGCCGACAAGAAACGTCTGGATACCCTGGACAACCTGGTCAAGACACTCAAGTCGCAACTCACCGAGGCCGAATCTGGTAAGAAGTCATTGCAGAAGGACATGGATGGCATGCGCGATGATTTGAAGAAGAGCGAGGCTGGCTTGAAGGCTGCTCGCGAGGCCGCTTCTGTAGTCTCTACTCAGGACACATCTTTGACAGAACTTCGAGGCCAACTAGAGACTGCCGAGAAGGAACGCAACGATGCTTATCAGATGATCCTGGCCTGTGGCCATTGCAAGACTTCTGAGCCAGAAGAATCTACAAGTGCCGAGCCCGAACTTGCTTCTGCTTCTGCTTCTGCTGCTATACCCGAGACAGCAGCTCCCATACAGACTGGAGACGGTGGGGCGGCCAAGAAGAAGAACAAGAACAAGAAAAAGAAGAAGGGTGGTGCTGCTGCAAATACGCCCGCTGCAGAGGTGCCGAAGAGTGCTCCACCCTCCTCTGTGCCCTCTCCCAAGCCCGAGGAGCAGACTCCGATCGTTCAGTCGATCTTGTCGCTTGAACAGCTGGCTGCCGCAAGAGCACACATCACCAACTCTCTCGGCAAAATGGCTCCGAGAACTGCACCTTCAGAAGACAACGACCAGAAGATCAAAGAGCTGCACACTGTCATCGAAGAAAAGGATGCCGAGATCAAGGATCTCACTTCTCAAATCGAGAAGAAAGAAGCCGCCATCGACAGACTCGACGCTAAGCTCAAGGGCGAAGATGATCTCAAAGAGGAGATTGACGACCTTAGAGAACAGCTCAAGGATATCGGTAATGACTTGTGTGGTGCAAGAGATCAGATTAAAAGTCTGAAGACACAGAAGGATTCCGAGTCCGGCGAACGTGCCGAAGAGATGAAGCAGCTTGAAGACAGGTGCAAGTCTCTGCAGAAGCAATGTGACGATCTTGAGTCTGAGATCAAGTCAAAGACTGAGGAACATGCAAAGGTGCAGAAGGAATTGGACGAGCTCAAGCAATCTTCTGGTACTTCGAGCAAGGAGCTCGAGGACAAGCTTGCCAACATCCAGAAGGAGAAGGAAACTTTCGAAGCCGCCAACAAGAAGCTCAAGAAAGAGACCGAGTCACTAAAGTCTAGTCATGGAGAGTCGAGCGAAAAGCACAAGACTTTGACCGCTGACTTTGATGAACTCAAATTCAAGACTTCATCTCTGCAGACTGATTTGTCTGCCGCTAATGAACTGGCTCAGACGAGGTACAAGGACCTGACAGCATTGAGGGAGCACCTCAACAAGATCCAGCCTGAGTTAACGAGTCTTCGTCAAGAGGCTGCTGAGCTCAAGAAGACCAAGGACGATCTGAGCACAGCCAACGGCACTCTTCGTAGGCTGGAAACTAAGGAGAAGGATCTGCAGTCTGAAATCTCTACCTACAAGACTCAGTCAAAGGACAAGGATGCTGAGATCAAGTCTTTGAATGAGAAAGTCAAGCAGAATGCAGAACGCACAGCAACGCTCGAAGAGCAGAGCACCAAATCGCAAAAAGACCTTCAACGAGCAGAGAGATTGCAAAAAGAAGCCACTGAAACGAGAGATAGGCTTCAGAGAGACTTGTCCAAAGCTCAAGACGAAGCCTCGAAACAGCGCGAAAAGTTGCAGAGCCTCGAAAAGCAGGTCACGGCATTGGCGCAAGAGTCGTCTCGCTTGAAAGAGGAGCTCCAACTCAAGGGTGCACAACAGGCATCAGCTCAATCACTCATGGACAGTATGCAAGATCAGACTCGCGAACTGGCTACGCAGATGAAGGAGGTCAAGGGACGATGCGAAAGCCTCGAGGAAGAGCTTGCAGACGCCCACCGTCTCCTCAGCGAGCGCAGCCGAGAAGCAGAAACCATGCGCCGTCTCCTCGCCGACGTCGAAGGCCGGGCCGAATCGCGCGTCAAGGAGATGCGCGAACGCATGGATGTAGCAATCGAAGAACGTGACCGCGCCGAAGAGGAAGCCGTCACCGTTGGCCGCCGCCGCGCCCGCGAACTCGAGGACCTCAAGCACAAACTCCGAGACGCCGAAACCTCCCTCTCCTCCATCAACGACGAAAAGGAAGAATTCGAAAGAAGGGAATCGCAATGGCGCAAGCAAAAGACCGAACTCGAGAACAAGTCTGCAGCCGCCACGGAGGAACTGACAGAAGTCAGGAGCGCAATGACACAACTCCGCGACGCCCTCGACGACCACGAACGCTCCTCCAGCGCCCTCGAAAAGGAAAAAATAGATCTCCGCAAATCTCTCGCCGACACCGAGACCCGTCTCGCTACCCTGCAGAAATCGTCAAAGGCACTCGCCGACGAGATCAAGACGCTTAAAACCAGATCTGACAAGCCGTCTGCGCGGTCATCGCTGGAGAGCTCGCGCATCGGGAGCCCGATGGGAAGTCGCAATGGCAGTGTGGCCACCACCGGTGGGCCCGATGCCAAAGACCAAGCTATCGATTACGTGTATTTGAAGAATGTGCTGTTGCAGTTTTTGGAGCAGAAGGATAGGAAGCATCAGTTGCAGTTGGTTCCTGTGTTGGGCATGTTGTTGCACTTTGACAAGTAAGTTTGAACACCGTTATGTTCGCACGAGTATGCAGATGCTGACGAATTGAACAGGAAAGATGAACAGAGGTGGGCTAGTGCCATTTCGTCGTTGTAATGCAAGCGATAAACTCTAGAGTATGTTTGTTGTATGAGAATTTTGGATATTGCAAGATAGCATTGGCATACTCCTACCCCATTGACTACCGCTTCGTGTCACGCCTTTGCTTGTGTGATAAAGAGTATGATGGTTTGCTATTGCATACATACCTTCTCATGCAGTGGAAGCAACATTGGGATATATCGTCATAGACCACAAGTGAGCAAAGGTTTTGGTATGTGAGTTGCCGTCTGTTTCTCTGATGTGTGTGGCTTCTTTGTGGGGTCCATCGCTGCTTCCTTTTCCTGCCATCCTCGGTTTTTCTCACTCTTTCTCTCCCCTTCGCCCTTGTCTCTACATACCCATCTCGTTGCTTCTCACATGAAAATTCGAAAACTCTTAAGTGCAAAACATCATCAACATCCTAAACTCTTGAGGAACGCAAAAGCATGTCTCCTCTCCCCTCTCCCACATCCCTTCACTTCTGCCCCCCATGCACTTTTAGTCCTCCATACCCATATAAATTTTTATACACTTCCTCTTCAGTAACTTCCAGTAATTGCTTTAGTGCTTTCTCGGTGCTCATGTGGAATTTCGAGGATAGAAGGCGTTGGCCACCGTGGTCGGGTGCAGCGACGATGTGGGCGCCGTGGCGGGAGGAGTAGGTAGAGGTTATGAGGTGGACGGAGCGGGTGGGGTAGAGGTAGGTGTAGTTTTCTTGTGGTGGTTAGTTGGAGGGAAGGGGATATAGGAGAGGAGAGGGGACGGGAGGGAGGGGATGCGGCAGG
>JALPCE010000142.1:0-56937 GCA_026538705.1 Aureobasidium sp. GC_Fusr_1
AGTCGTAGAGGACGGTAAATATATGCCGAGTCTCTAGATGCTAATGAATTAGCTTATAGATCTTCCTCTATATAGCGTAAGTATCGGTATAGAGGCTATTCTAGCGCTTTAAATTGCCCTTAGTAACCTCTCTAATACGAGGTAATATACTATTAAAGAGGACCTTCGCGCTATAGTTAGAAGAACTAGTAGCGGTAGTGGTTATATAGAACGACTAGCCGTTAGCTATATTAAGCGAGAGGTTAGTAATCCGGTCCTTATTTAAGGCCTCTAACTTGTCGCTAATAAAGTTAAGCGTAAAGTTACCGCGGCCTTAAGTCTCGATTACTTACTTAACGTCCTTCTTAACCTTAGCGTATATAAGCTCTAGCAAGCTACTAGAGAGGCGAGCTCGCGGCGGCGGCTTAAACTCTAGCTCTTTAAAGAAGGCCTTCTAGTAGTCGTTATTAAAGGAGCTTAGCGGCATACTAGAGCGGTAGAGCGCTCTCGCGAATATGCGCTTTAAGCGAGCTACTCTATTAGTTAACGAGCGCGGCGTATAGCTATTCTCTTCCTCCTCCTCCTCCTCCTCCTCCTCTTCCTTATCTACTAACTCGCGGTATAGCGTAATAAAGTCCTCTAGTAAAGCGCGGCGTAGCTTAATTATCGCTTTAACGTCGTCTCCGTAGAGTACCTCGATAGCGCGCTTATAGAAGCGCATATAGCTAGTTAAATGGCTAATTCGGCGCTAAATCGACTGGCTTAGTATGGTATACTCGATATACTAGCTATAGCGATAATATAGCTTCCCCTCGTCGTTAGTAGAGGCGGCGAACTAGCGAGCGACGAACGACTTTAGCGGTGGCATAGTTGCTAGAATAGCGCATGCTAGCTCGAGAGGTTAGAATTGGCCTTATTTGCCACTACGGAGAGGTAACTTACCAAAAATTGAGGTAACTGACGGTTACTTACTTACTGACGTTGCTGACAGGTAACTTACGTCAGTATGAGCACCCCTAATCCACACCCTTCTCGAACCTTTCGCGTGTGGGACCCCTGCCGAGGGCATGGAGGTGTGCTTTGAGTTTGACTGGAACATGAACCGTTCGCTCTGTGTGGGGACTGTGGGGAAGGATGATGTATGCATCGAGTAGGTGAGTGTTCTCTGCTGGGTTTCCTCAAGGAGATATAGCAGCTCCCTATCCTGTTACTGAGTGTCTTTCTCTATGAGAGTACCTCCTTGACTGGGACAATATCTCAATCCAATGCAGAGTACAATTGATGATGTCCCCGCTGTTCAAACATCATTTTTAAGCACATCGATCAATCGGGGGCTCGGCCATGCTCGGCCGGAACCTGGGGCATGCCCTAACTTAGCCCTAATCCACGACCAGCCACACCATCCCCTCGCTCATCGCCTGCACATCGCAGTTTGATATCGACGAGCCGAAATCCGTTAGGGCTTGCTGTCATTCGTTGCTGTCTACGGCACCTGGATAAGTAAAGCTCCGGCCGCATTGCAGAAGCTGCGGCATTGGACCACGGGATATCTTGAGTCTTTACGACCCCTCTTCTGGATATCTTCCTTTTCAACTCACTGTCTTCTCGACCAAGACGTGACAGTACACTACACAACGCCATGGATCAACTACCTCAGTTCGGTCGCGATATCTTCCCAGGCTTGATGCCGACAATGAAGGCTTATGCCGAACTTCACGAGAAGAACAGAAGCAATATCGAGTCAACACCGCGAGAGGAATTCACATATGGCCCAGACGCACGTCAGAAGCTCGATCTCTACAGCCCAAAGCAAATCTCGGATGACACACCAATCATTGTTTTTGTCTATGGAGGTGGCCTTGTGTACGGAGACAAACGACTGCCCAGTCCACCAACAGCTCCTGGTCTAGCATACGCAAACATTGGACACTACTACTCGGTATGGACAAACCACTGGACTTCTTATAAACACTCGGTAGCTAACGAGACACAGTCGAGAGGATTCGTCACGGTTGTTCCTGATTACAGACGCACAGGCGATGGCGGTGTATTCCCTTCCGGAGGTCAAGATATAGCAGGTGCCCTCGCCTGGCTCAAGACCCGCTTCGACTCTGGCAACCACAAGCTCTGGATTATGGGCAACTCTGCCGGCGCAATACACTCCACAACCTGGCTCCTCGAGCCATCGCTCGCCGTATCGAGAAAGAGCGTACAGACCGGCTCGGTAGTGATCCAGGGAGTCATACTAGTCTCCATACCTGCACATTTCCGCAAAGCAGGCGCCGATCGCATGGATGTGCTTACCGCGTACTACAAGGACAGAATGGAAGAGGACTGTGCTCTAGGTCTTGTGTCGAGAGCTGAAACTCCCATCACAAAGTTGTTGGTGGTGACTGCCACCTTGGACCCTGAGGACGAAATTCTCGAATGCAGTCAAGAGTTTGTCGACAAGTACAAGGAAAGATTTGGGCAAGATAGTTTGAGTGAAGTGCTGCTTGAGGGTCACAACCACTTTAGCACCGTTCTTGGATTGGGCACCGGGATTGAGCGGGAAGAGTCGCTGGGCAAAGAGGTGTCCAAGTGGATGGGTCAAGCTTAAGATCATCTGGAAATCAATGCTGTCGTCACTTAGATCCATACGTTATGACATTGACTTTGACCCTCCCCGTGTACAAAAGTATGTAGCCTCGCCTGCTCCTCCCACTGCAACATGAAGGCACTTTGTACTATAGAAAGGCACAGTTCTTCCAACATTGCAGGTATAGCCACACAGAGCTGATGTGATTTGGTCTCTCAGCGGGTGCTGCCCTGCTTCTCAAGACTATTGTGTATCTCTACAGCTACACGCGTTACATACTTTGTTACATGGGGAGGACGCAATTTGTAATTTCGAGATAGGCAGCAACGACCGCTCCGAGAAAGCCGTGCCAATGACGAGCAGTGACGTCCACCATGAGACCCAAACATAAACCCATACAACAACGACAAAGCAGTCTTTCTCATACTCTGTAGCAATTCGAACCAAGATCAATCTATACAAGAACAAAAATGTCGCCAAAGGTCTTTTTCGTCACGGGAACATCCACCGGCTTTGGTGCCGAGTATGTCAAGAAGATCATCTCTGAGGGTGATCATGCAATCGCTACTGCTCGCAACTCGTCCAAGCTTGAGAAGCCCGAAGGAGCTACCGACGACAACTACCTTGCCGTAGATTTGGATGTTACGAAGAAGGACTCTATCGATGCCGCATTCAAGAAGGCCATTGACAAGTTTGGACGCCTGGATGTCGTTGTCAACAAGTGAGTCCACGCCTCAATGACGCATCTGTGCCGTTTGAGAAGACGACTGACATTGTCATCAGCGCTGGATACGGTCTTGCCGGCGAATTTGAAAGTCTGAGCGAAGAGCAAATCCGCAAGCAGGTAAACGCCTCACCCCTTCTTCCCCTCATCTCAACACTCCCCCCTTCTTCCCCTCATCTCGACACTCCCCCCTAACACTCTCAACCAGATGGAAGTCAATTTCTTCGGCCTCCTCGACGTAACCCGCAAAGCCCTCACCAGCATGCGCGCGCAATCCCCTCAAGGAGGTGTAATACAGCAGATAACCTCGATAGGAGGTCAACGCGGCGTACCCCTCTTCTCCATATACTGCGCCTCCAAATGGGCAGTGGAGGGCTACACCGAAGCTCTCTCCAAGGAGCTCAAACCCGAGTGGAACATCTCACTCACATGCATTGAGCCAGGAGGTTTTCGCACCGATTGGGCGGGCAGAAGTATGGATTTCGGCGCCAACAAGAATGAGGACTATGATCATTTGGATGCCAAGAGTGCGATGCAGAAGAGGAATGGCACGCAGGCTGGTGACCCCAAGAAGGGTGCTAGATGCATGTATGAGTTGGCGGTGATGAATGATCCCCCATTGAGATGTGTGATTGGCACTGATGCCTATGCTGGTATCAACGACAAGCTGGACCAGTACAGGGAGAACGTCAAGAAGTTTGAGAAGTTGAGTACCAGCACTGATGTTGATGGGTACAAGGCTCCTTCCTAGAGACAGACACGGTACTTCTCTCAAGATACTGCTCATACACGATTCAACGAAGAACATTTCATATATCCTGATACGTTTGTCTTTTCCATCATTGTTGGATCGCCCTCCCTCCAGTGTGTGAATCTAAAGTCCAAACGCTTGTTGCCTTCGTCGGTCGTGGTAGAAAGATAATGCTCCTTTTGCTCCTTGGTCATGATATTCCACTTTTCGTCGCGACGTCTATTGATCAACATTGTCAGTACAACGATACACAGCACAAACTTGGCGATCAAGACTCACTTGTTCACCGTAACATAAAAGACCTTGCATCCAACAAAAGCACAGATATTCCAGCAGACTATCCCGATGAGAATCTTGTTGCCGGTAAAGTAGTAGGGTCTGGAAAGAGTGTTAGTGACTTGGTGTTTCGAAGGCTAGGTGCAGAAATAATGTCTCACTTGTCCTCTGTGCGATAGATGTTTGACGCAAAGATGTTCGAGGCTTGCACAAACATGTTGTACAGTGCAGTGGCCACAGCTCGAGTGCGTACACTGCCACCATTCCTTGAAGTGAGCATGTTGTCGGAGAGCGCTTGTGAGATATTGCCCCTATCGAGTTGCAGGGAGAAAAACATAAAACACACAAATGAGCAGATGCGCAGGTCAATCTATTGTCAGAGTATGTTAGCAGGAGATCTGGTTTACAAATTCCAATGATCACCGACTTTTCTAACAAGCTTCTTCTCCTCCTTGTCTTCCCACTGGAACTGGGGATCCCATCTGTGATATCCTTCATAGCTCTCAATCGGCTTGTAATAGCTGCCGAGAGAATCGGTGTCGAACGCAGACTCTCGAGTCTTGCCTGCTGTGTCAAAAATCACCGGCTCATCGACAGTGGCCAGGGGGAAAACTTTGGTATCCGAGACATGCTTCGAGTGGTCGGAGCTCGTGTCGCTTTCCGATTTCTCGACCTCGCCCATGTTTGGAGTCAAGTAGATAGGTAGGTGAGTGCGATGGACGAAGATTTTCGATGGATGCAGGCAACCTCAGTTGTGATATATCAAAAATTCAAGGCTCAATGTTAGTCGTACGCAAACTGACACACGTCCATCATCGTGGCAAAATCTTCAGCATAAGTGGATAGATCGATATCGTTGAGTGCTGATAGTGGACCGCGTACTCAAGACCATTGAGTGGATACTGCCCCCTCCCAAACAGACATTGCAAGGGTAGCATTCCGCGGCATCGCCATTCTCTCCGGTGGTTAAACAGCAGTAAAAGGGAGTACTGCATCCTTCAATCATATATCCGACACTGTGTCTTTGTGTGATGGGCCACTTTGTTGCAGCCAGACGTCCAGAATTGCCTAATCGGGAAGTGATTGTGGTATGGCGTGCTTTGCGGAGTACATTGGCAAGGATGGCGACATTTGCTGAGCAACGCATTAGCCTGATATTCTTCTGATCAAATGCTGGCATACTATAGGTCTGTGATGTTGTGATTGATATGAAGGATCCATGTCTCGTCTGAGGTTGTATTTCTCATATGGATGCTACCCGTACAACTGCCGTGATTCGCTTTGGTGAGGAGCGACAATATTTGGCCATCGCACGCAATGCCGTGTGGTTGTCGCAAGACAATGTTGTCCGATCGATTATCTGATCAACAGAGTCATTGTATCTCTTCCTTGTATTCAACTCAATTGCTCGAGTCAATTGCCGATATCCAATTTTGTGTTCAAAAGTAGCTCGATATCTCTTTCTGTTCAGTCCCTGATTTATCTTTTTTCACTCTTATCTCATAACAAACCTACAACTTATCTCAAATCAACAAATTACCATGGCTCCTGCCTTGATCGAAACTCCGCAGGACTCGGAGAGAATCTACGTCAAAGACCAGGTCCAGGAAGGATACAAGGAGGCCTTTGCCCAAGGTCCCAAGACAACAAACTATGACAACGAACTGAAAGGCGTTGGAAAGCACCCTCCAGCAAAGTATCCACTCTACCTTCCGGTATGGGATAACGAGAAGGATATCGGAGGAAAGTACCCACCTAACGAGCCCTTTGAGGCCTATGAGCATGGCAAAGATGCCGACCCGTCTTTCAACAACCTGCTCAAAGGAGCCACATCAGTCGAGGACCTCACTGCAAACATAGGAGCAGAGGTCAATGGTATCCAGCTGAGTAAACTCGACAAGGCCGGCAAGGATGAGCTGGCCCTTTTCGTCGCACAAAAGAAAGTCGTCGGTAAGTACATTCGAATACCACCGTTTCGGCAAAACAGCTCTGACAGATAACATCAGCTTTCCGCGATCAAGACTTTGCAGACCTACCAATCCAAGAAGCTCAGGACTTTGCCGAATACTTCGGCCCCTCGCACATTCACCCTGCCTCTGGCGCTCCAAAGGGCTTCCCAAAAGTCCACCTGGTCCACAGATCAGCAGCCGATACAACCGCCAAAGACTACTTCGAAGAGCGCACCAACAGCATAACCTGGCACAGCGACGTGACCTACGAACAACAGCCCCCAGGCACCACATTCCTCTACATCCTGGACGGGCCCTCTGCAGGCGGCGACACCTGTTTCGTCAATCAAGCCGAAGCCTACCGTAGACTGTCTCCAGAATTCCAGAAGCGTCTGCACGGTCTCAAAGCGGTGCACTCTGCTCACGAACAGGCACAAAATGCTCTTGCTCGCGGCAGTATCGTACGACGTGATCCCGTCGCCAACGCTCACCCTGTGGTTAGGACACATCCTGCCACTGGTGAGAAGGCGTTGTTCGTAAACCAGCAGTTCGTGAGGCGTATCGCAGGGTTCAAGAAGGAAGAGTCGGACTATTTGCTCAAGTTCCTTTACGACCACATTGCGTACTCGCAGGACATCCAGGCCAGAGTCAAGTGGGCACCGGGAACCGTCATTGTTTGGGACAACCGTGTCACTGCTCACAGTAAGTTGCGACTTGATCTTTGTTCCCAAGGAATATGCTAATCTTTGTTCTCAGCCGCCATTCTCGACTGGCAGGACGGACAACGCAGGCATCTCGCTAGATTGACTCCTCAGGCCGAGGCGCCATACGAGACTCCCTTCGGGGAGCCAAGCCAGTAGAGACTGTGATGGGCGAATGATGATATATGTTCGGATGATTTTTCATGTTGGAGGACGAATACTATGAGAAACATAGTGGGGATACAGATTGGCAAAGCAAGAATGTAAAGTTTGTAATAGGAGCGCCTGAATCTGGATCGCACATTCAACCTCATCCATGTCGTGATATAGAAAAGCACTGTAACAGCAGTGAGAATGACAGAAAAAGCTCATACCGTGTAAACCCATGACCATTTCCCAAGCCCATGAGAGCGACGCCAGTTGTCCCTGACCAAGCCGAATAAAGAGAAACGAATACAAGTACGAGAGATGAAGCAGGCAAGACTAGTCGCTGCGCAACATGCTCTCGACCAACTCGCCCAGTGGACCGTACCACTCGGCCTTGGCATCTCTTCTACCACCCTCATCAGCAAGACCAAACTCTTCCACAAACAAGACGTAGTGCTTGAAGCCAGTGTTGAGATGAGCCTCTAGGCCGAGACCTCTGATGACGCCGTAATGATGGCAGTAGATGTGGGCGTAGATGCGATAGAGGCGCTTGAAGATTTGCTTGATGGTGGATTGGAAGGTGGAAGGAAAAGGTACTCCTGGATGGGTAGGGAAGATGTTTGCGTCTGAGAGGAGGTTGGAAGTCCACGAGAGGAGGTTGGAGATGTAGCTGGGAGCGGGGAGACGGACGGGGCGAGGGAACTCGGGAGGGTGGTGCCAGAGGTACTCGAATCTGTGAGAGGTCGGTCAGCGATTGGAGACAGGAGAGGATGGGAAGAAGTGTGTCTTACTCGTCTGTGGCCTTCATCTCGGGACACGAGTGTGGGCTGCAGAACTCTGTGATGGCGCCGTACAGCAGGTTGATCTGGTTGTAGAAGTCGACGACATTGACTGCCAGCCATTCGTCCTTGTCCTCGCCCTCGGGCAGGCGGACAACCTTTCTCAAGCTGCCGCTTCCCAGAGTCGCCTCGGCGAACTGCTTAAGCTGCCAACTGTTTGTGCCCTTAGCGGTGCGCGCGGGTCTGAAGGATGACCGCGTGCCACGGTTGGCGTTGCTGCACGTCGAGAACATGTTAGCATCTGAGTGTATTCCTTTTTCCAGGGCATTGCGGAAGCGGTTCTGGAGGGGTGAAGACGAAGAGGATGTTGAGAGAGGGCTGTCTGGAAAGCATAGCGACAGCTGCGACCACGACTCGCTGGCCGCCAGCACGTTCGAGTGCAGCGCAGGTAGCGGTCGCGCCTGGACGGGAAAGAGAGGACGGGGAGGAGAGGATTGCACCAACATTGTCTGCATGAAGGTCGCCATACTGTGTAGGGTATGCGTCTATGTCTTATCCCTTGTTCAGCTGCTGTCTGCCACGCTCATTCCGTCAGCCGCTAACGAGGAATGAAGACGTTGCCGATACATCCTCACCCGATCTTATCAGTCACACGAGAGCTGCGTCAGTTCTGATTGCACTTTGGCCCAGAGTATCTTGTTGCTTGCACGCGATTGCAGTACGACGATGATTGTCAGAGGAGCGTGTTGATTGCTCCCGCTTTGTTGACACGGCCACGGCCAGCCCTACCTCCAATCCCGCTTCCCCACACAAGCGCCTTCCTTTGTTTGGCCCGCCAAGCATCACATGCTAGAGAGAGTAGCTCATAGTACCTAAACGGCATTTCCAGAATGCCATACCTTCTTGTGTAGAGATTAGCTACTCTTTACTGATCCATGTCTACTCCTTCTTTGCTGCTCCTCCACTCCTGACCCATTCACCCACCTCGAATCCAAGACGTCGCAATGTACCTGCTTCGATCCCCTCGACTCCGCCGTTCTCTTCACTGCCTTTGAAACGGCGAACCGCCATGATCCGATTCTCCTCCTTGATCTCCACTCCACCTTTTCCTCCATCCTCTATCTTGTCAGTCTCCTTGACATAAACCGTCATGTCCGGTCCGACAATTCCGCGCCACAACGTCGCTGTCCACTGCCAGTGGTCTGCTGCCTTGTACGCGTCCTTGATGGCCACCCGTGATGCAAACACATTGGACGCCGTCACAGTGTACGTGCGCAACAGTATCACCACCCTGCTGCTGCCATGAGACGAGTCGACTTCCATGGCCTCGCTGTCAGGCACCGAGCCCGGTTGTGAACTGCTGTCGCTATCCTTCCTCTCCTTGTCTCCACGGGCCACTTGTTCAATCTTCTTGCCCTTGTCATGCCACTCGGCCACGGTTCGCAGGAGCTCTGGAATCTCGACCTCA
Source organism: Aureobasidium sp. GC_Fusr_1 (assembly GCA_026538705.1). Classification (NCBI taxonomy): domain Eukaryota; kingdom Fungi; phylum Ascomycota; class Dothideomycetes; order Dothideales; family Saccotheciaceae; genus Aureobasidium; species Aureobasidium sp. GC_Fusr_1. The sequence goes on from JALPCE010000142.1 coordinate 9,353, forward strand.
CGTCCGTCCTTACCTTCAGGTAGCTTGGGGCCATCGACCACCTTGACCACCATGTCACCTTCGCGGCCCAGGAACTCTTCAAGCCAGTCTGTCACATTGCGCGCCGCTTCTGCATCATCGCCTTCGATAGCGATGATGGTAGCCCGCGACTTGTTGTTGTCGTTTGTAGAGAGAGGCGGTGCAACTCGACCGAGAATCTGCACCTTGGCCATGAAAGACATGGACACGATGATCTCACCCACACTGCGCCTGTCAAGCTCCTTGGGATCGCTACCTCTAGGGGGCTGTCCAGGTCCTACTCTGGTGGATGTCGGAGGGCCAGACATGGTGCCGGCCTGCAATGGGGGTAGTGTCAGACTGAGCTCTGGTCCACCTGTGCGTTGGCCTTGACTCGCTCGATGCTGCGAGTAGCCTGGCCCGGGACGGGGCGGTGGTCCCATCATGTTTGGTGGCACTGGTCCTCGTAGAAGATCGGCTGGTCGTGGTAGGCTCTCCCTACGGACATGCTGCGCACCAGGTGGAGGCGGAAATTGATGAGGTGGGCCCATCTGTTGGTTTTGCTGAACATGGGGCTGCCCTTGCGAGCCAAGGGGGAAAGGTGTGCCAGGGCCTGCATTCTGTCGTGGTGGCATGGTGCGCGTCGACATGACATATGTTCCTTGTGGTGATTCGAATCTGCGTCGCTTTGAGTCGGGTGATAGGATGGATGAGTGCTCGTCTTCGCCACGCTGGACCATAAATTGCTGCGAGGGACGTCCGTTGCTCATGTTGCGAGGGTGTGGAGATGACAGAGAAAGGTTGTTGAGCATAGGCAGATAGCGAGTGGAAGGGGTGGTGGTCGACGATGGAGTCGGAGGGGGAAGTTGGAATGCGTTCAGACGTGGAGGGTGAGGATAGGCTGATGAAGGACTTATTTCCAGACTGCGGGAGTTCTCAAGTCGTTCTCGTGCCGAAGAAGGCGTGCTTGGTGTGGGATGGATGATTTTTCGGCCACCGCACTTCTGGCACTTACGGTGGTCTGATTGCGAGAAGCCTGATTCAGACGAGACACTGCCTCGCCGCCCTGATCTCTTGGGCTGGTATCTGTAAGACGGATATCTCTGTTGGTGCTGTAACTTCTCTTCCTGTCATCCTGTCAGTATTGAGTTTCCGGCTTGGCTTATAGATCTGACCAACCTCTGCGTATGCCTTCCACCGATTCTTCTCTCCCTCAGGCTCGTTTCTCCACTGCTCGCCAATGATCTTTGAGATCTCTGGATTGGCAAGACCTGGATTCTGAGCGACTACAGCAGCCTGGCGGTTTTGGCGGTAGAGGATGAACGCTGTAATCTGTCAGCATTTGCAAGATACATAGTAGCAAGACGTTTCGCGTACTGACCGTTCCTGGGTCTGGGGACCTTTGGCTCGGGCTGGCACAGACAGAAGTTGACCAAGGACTCTGTACTTCCGTCTCTGGTATGCGAAGGGCTCACGTCTTGACCCTCCTCCTGATCAAGAGCGTCGGCACTCCTCTTCCGATGGTCGCGAAAAGGCGGTGACTCTTCAGGCGTCAGCGGCGTGTCCGACAGCCGGGATTTGGGCGAGTGCTGCAATTGCGGAGCGATGGATATGTTGGTCGATACTCTGCGCGAATTGACACCTCCGTCGCTTGCGATACCTTGGGAACTTGTACTCAAGTCGTCGTGTTCTGCAGATGGCATCGTTCTCTCCCACAACTGCCTGGTGAAGACGATCTGTGGTTGGGCATGGGAGGGCTCGGCAGTCGATGATGTAGTAGTCGGCGACAATGTCGAAAACCTAGGTTCCGATAGGGGTACTCGTATGACAGACATTGGAAAGGGGACGGCCAGGAATGCACTCTTTTGTTGTCAAAATGCCGTCTTTGACGTCCTCATGTCAATACGCGGACAAAGGTCCAAAGACGGGGGCTCGCGGCCATTATTCAACAACGCCCATGCCTGGTCTTTCTTGTCGCCAGAGCCGGCGATTGGTCCTGCCATTTCTTTGTATCATGACGAACGAGCGCCCTTCATGTCCGATTGTCCTGGTCAGATCCGGTCTGACGGCGAGGTTGCGACAAACAACCCGAGCTGGCACTTCTTTGTTCTCGTGGTGGGCAGATTTCCGCATGCGGGAAAGTCGGGCCAAGGTGAGACATTCCGACCAAACGCAAGGAGATTCGCCTAGGAACGCACCACATGTACAATGCGAACAAACCGATTATTGAAGGCAATCGTCCGCCCTTCAACCAACCCCAGTATTTACAAAGCTTCTGCTTTTCTGCCTTGTCGTTCAAGCCAGCTCGTTCGCTTTGCCCAAAGGCAATGGACGATTTGACTCCATCTTTGAATCTTCGACACGCAAGGCTTACTTGACAACGGTGCTGTTACGAAGCATCCCAGCGACGTGTTTGCCGAGCAGCTCATGTGCGGTGCCGCTCAAACGCGTACCATCCCTGGAAAGCGCATCAAATTGTGGGTTCAAACAAAGAGATCAGCTCAAGCTTGGACATACCAGAACAAGAAGTGCGACGGATCATCGCATATCGTAAATGGCCGGGTTTCGATTCCATCTTCACTGGATGGAGCGGTGTAACTGACACAGGGCTGGGTCACTTCCGTAAATTTGGCAGCTGCCCTGATCTTCGACACTACTGCCAGGCCAATCTCGGCGATCTCGGGTTCACGCATTTGCTCGAGCATCCACGCATAGAAGTCGGGCATTACAACGTGAGCTCTGTCCCACGCAGCGACCTTTTTTTGCAGAAGGTTGTTCCAGAGATCGGTCAGGATGACAGCGTGCCGTTGGAGCTGACCGTATTTGTCTGTGCCGTTTGCAGATGAACGCTGGTTGATCCAGCGAGGGAAGAAACTGGGATCCGGTACCGTGGGTATTATAATGGTTGGACGATGCGACGATACCGACTTGGCCTGGACGAGGCGGTCTAGCTGGGCAAACATGGAAGCGATGCAGTCCACCACAGCGGGTAATACAGCCTCTTCTGGTAGGCCTACGAAGTCCCATAACTCCCAGATGCCGAAGAAGACTGTGAATATGATGGTGGTCTCTAGACTCCTTTGTTCTCCGTCATCTTGCCATCGGGCATCGTCTTGGGCGAGGTATTCATCAACTTGATGCCCAAAGTCTCCAATGTTCTCAAAGTCAGCAGTGAGGTTCAAGGACCTACTCAAATTGGCGTAGATGGCGTTGTCGACGACAGGGCCTCGGCGGTGGGACGGAGAGGAGGGTAACGATTGGCCAAGGTCGTAGATGCGGTCGCAAACAACCTGTCTGGGTCAGGATGAGTCAAGACCAAGCGCGTCAAACACAACACACCTCTGAGCAAAGAGTGTCCACCCATAGCTTCTTGTTGGCTGGCGAGGGTGTTCGTCCGGTAGGCAGTTCGAGGCGATTGGTACTCCACGAGTCTCCAAACACAACAAGTTCGGTCGTCTGGCGACTCCAGACCTTCTTTGCTCGCGTGATCGGATGGTATGAGCGCAAGTTCCATGCCACAAATAGCAGAGCCGAGATTGCGAGCAGCACAACCACATTGAGACGAGCGAAGAGCTTCATTCTGTCGTTTGCGTCTGTGGTCCAGATGGTTGCCTGGGCCGGCTCTGTTTATACCAGCAAGTGGTTGGTCGTGATTTCGTGTCTCGTGTCAAAAAGAGCAATCAAATCGTTTCTGTTTTAGCAGCAACAGCACTACCACTCCCTCACAAACGAGCCAATGAGAAACGCGCTAGGAAAGTGTGAATAAGACAGCGACCCATGACGGGTAAGTCACAGATCCCAAATCAGCTGCTTACCTGCCAGGCTGCCCAGTGCCCGATGTTTTCTACCGGGACAAGCGAATGTACTGACGCGTCCTCCGCGACAGCCGTGCTTGCCAGATTTCTAGCCGCCAACGGCATTGCGAAACTCTTGGACCCTCTCTATCGTGCTGGGCGACATGTCGGACATACTGTCTCTCGATAACAACCATGATGGCCGTGTTGGATCAACGCGTGCGACAGGTGCTGGCAGTTGTCGGAACGAACCTCTACTCCGAGTTGGACCTCCAGGCCTTGGCCGACGTGTCACCAAAAGCTTGGTGGCCCTGATTTGGCGCGAACATTCGCGGCTAAGTTTGCCTGTGACTTCCACTCTCCTGCTAGGAGTGCAATATTTGAGATCGTTTGAAAATGCAGTATCAGTGGAAGTCATGGATCTCTAGCTCTCGGCGGACACCTTCTGAAGCGGAAGACAGCCGTACGATACTGCGTGGCTGTATGCGTGTGACAAACTTGTGAACAGAGCTCTATCCGAGTCCGGGTTGTCCCAATAACAAGTTGTCGGTCATCAAAACTCGTCCATTGTAGATCCACAACCTCACAATAAACACATCCATATCGTTACTTGTAGACAGTTCAAAGTCTTATCTGCTCGAGCTTGAGGATACCTTGGCTGAAGCTGCTTTATTTAAGTATCGTGAATTCTTGCAGCTTGTAGATTCACAGCTCGAATTTAAATGAAGCCACCAAACAAAGAAAGCTCCCAGCATAACTTTGTCAGACTACTTTTCGCATGAGTCTGAGCAAGTGCATTGTCTATCCAGCGCTTCGATATCCACGGAGAACAAGGAGCAAAAGAAGACCTTTCTACTCGAGTAGCTCACTCGTTGGCCTGGGGAGGGCTCCTTCCTCGAGTAGTCCATCAGCGATGCACGGGCCGCATTTCCTTTCTAGGTTGCCTTCCTCGTCTCATCAACTGGCGCATCCACTTCCACACCATACACAACTATTGTCTGATGCACATTCTAGCCAGTTCCAGCCAGTATTCGCGGGATGGCGACTCATCGCGGATCAGTTGTCATCGATCTGATGAGTGATGATAGTCGCGATGAGCCCGACTATATCAACCCCAAACTCCACACCACTCCAAAAGCCGCCTCGAGATTCGCCTTCACTTCGCCAGAAGGTGCCCGCTTCTTGGACGATTTGAGCAATTACATTCCTATTGGTTCACTTGTTCTGGGCGAAGTGACTGAGATTGATACCAAACCTTCCTGGGAAGAAATCACCAATGTCTCCACGCTCGCACAATCAGTTCTCTGTGGGCTGAACGCGCTTGACATTGACAAGCTCCTGGCTCGCCAGCGCGTTCGTCTATTTGCGAGTGTTCCGTCAAAGGCTGTGCTCAGGGTCTATGTTCTGCCCAGCGACGTTGGACACCGATTTCTGCAGCAGGACAGAGGGATGGACTCACATCTGTTCTCGCTAATCCAAAACCTCGACGTATCTCTCGAAGCATGGAATGCGCGTCCAAATGTTCAAGAGCCCTTCCAACTGTATGCAACTGGAGAAGAGGGATCACTGTATTACCTGTTCAACAACATTCCATCTCCAAATCCAACATCGGAGGGAATCACGAGTCACTTCCATCGGGAGACTATGCTGGACCTTCTCGATTCTGAGTATCAACTACCTGGTCTCAAGACAAGCCTTCATCCATATCAACGCAGGTCTGCAGCCCAAATGCTACAACGGGAGTGCGAAGAAAGACTTGAACTCGATCCTCGACTCGAGAAGCGTGTCGCTCTCGATGGTACGACTTATTACTATGAGCCTTGGGATGTCTCTTTCCTGCGTAGCCCGCGCTTATACGAGTCTTGTAAAGCTGGTATCCTGGCCGAGTCAATGGGATTGGGCAAGACGTTAATCTGTATATCGCTGATGCTCGCAACTCGTGGCTATCTCCCTCGTACGCCTGCCCAGTATGATCGGGAGACTGTTCGACCAAAAGTCGGCAGTCTTTTGGAAATGGCCATCTCAGCCGTCAATCGAAGCTCTGCTCCATGGTCTTCTTTCTTTGAGAAACATGAAGACGCCACTGGCGAACACATGAAACACTGCATAGACCTAATGCGACAGAACGCACCTCAATACGAGATACCGGTTGAACCCATTCGTTGGAGTCGCAAAACTACAGTCCCCTCGCCAAAGAAGCTAACACTTGCCGCAACGACCTTAGTCGTGGTGCCAAGGAACCTGTTATCGCAGTGGAAATCAGAGCTGGAGAAGCACACAACAGGCGTTCTAAGAACACTGATCATGGATGACAACCGTATTGCTCTTCCCTCGCCCGAGACACTGGCGACCTTTGACCTCATATTGTTCAGCCGAAGCCGATTTGAGTACGAGGATCGAGATGGTTCAGACGCAAGCGGTCGACGCATGTCAAGATATCCAGTATCATGCAACTGTCCTTACATTGGAGCTAGCCGGACGCGAGGCTGTGTCTGTGTACGACCTGATGTGAGTATAGGTTTTTGACACAAGAAGCTATTGCTGACGAATCGTGATAATAGGATCTCTATGGGTCACCACTCAAGGCTCTCCATTTTCTGAGAGTCATCGTTGATGAAGGCCATGGCATGGCCACCGAGAACACCAGGATTGCAGCTGTAGCGAGTAAACTTGTCGAAGCCTCTCATCGATGGATCGTCAGCGGTACACCGGCAAAGGATCTCATTGGTGTAGAGATGGACTTGGTTGGACCTATGTCGCACAGCGGCACCCCTTTCTCCTCCAATCCCGACGATGGAGATTCCCAATATGGATCCGGTTCTGGCGTTAATACCGCAGCACCTCCTCTCCGCGATGCCGCAGAAACTCTTCGGCGCGATGCTTTACTCGACCAGAGGAAAGCGTTCAACCTCAAGGATGAGAAGATAGGGGCAGTCCGCAACATCGGCGCATTTGCATCCAATTTCCTCAAGATCAGGCCATGGTGTTCTGTCGGAGATGAAAGAGGATCTGACTGGATGAACTACTTCTTCCGACACGAGATGTCCCACTTACGAACTCGCACGTTCTCTGGCTTCTCAAGATGTCTACGCCAAACGTTGGAGTCGATTGTTATCAGAACACAGCCCGCAGATGTCGAGCGCGATATTGAGCTCCCACCGCTCACACACGAGATTGTGCGGTTAGAACCGTCATTCTACGACAAACTTACGGTGAATGCCTTCGTGTTCGTGCTGACTGCCAATGCTGTCACTAGCGAGAGAACGGACATTGACTACATCTTCCACAAGGCCAGCAGTAAAGCACGAACACAACTGTTGAACAACCTGCGCGCAAGCGCGTTCTACTGGACTGGATTTAGTGCTTCTGATATTGAAGCCGCTATCGAGCAGTGTGAAAGTTACTTTAAGAAATCAACCAAGCTATGTTCAGAAGAAGACAAGAGTCTGCTGATGCGTTGTATTGACCAAGCCAGAGTTATGGTCGGCTCTGAGGGGTGGAAGAACTTGACACAAAGCCATGAGGTTGGACTGTTTGTGGAGAACTGGCCAGCCGAGTCTTCAGCATTCTGGTCGTTTGACAGAGCAGGTACGGTGTAAACGGACTGTCACGCACGACTACCACTAACGCATACGTCCCTAGATCCATCCATCTCTCATTTGCTGTGTGGAGCAACACAACTGATACAAGCTCAAGATCATGTAAATCGTCAAGCTAACCTGTCCGATCCAACAGAGGGCCTTGCTGGAGCTGGTATAAAGACGTTGTCTCCTCTGCACTCAAAATCGGCCGACGAAAAAACACCTGTGCTGGTGAAGACGGGGATACCTTCTTCTTCGCTTGCAGTCAACCAGGCAGGGACTAGACGTTCCTCGGGCGCGAAAACACCAACCATGCAACGATCCAATCCTGAGTCACCTAAGCGCAGAAGCTCTGCCACGGATCTTGTTGAAGATGCGCAGTTGCCAATCGATTCAGCCCTTCTCAAGATTAAGATTGCCGGAACCACGTCGTCCAAATTGAGCTATCTTCTCTCGCGTATCGAGGAATTCCATCGAGATGAGAAGATACTCGTGTTCTACGACAACGACAACACGGCCTACTACATTGCTCAAGCTCTCGAAGTTCTCCATATCGACTATCTCATCTACGCCAAGACGCTCACACCCGCAATCAAGTCCGATTATGTCGCTCGGTTTAATCAGAAACCAGAGCATCGTGTTCTTTTGATGGACATTGGCCAGGCTGCGTTTGGGCTCAATTTTCCTTCAGCTTCAAGAGTTTTCTTCATAAACCCTTGTAACAGGCCCGAAATGGAGGCCCAGGCTCTCAAAAGAGCCCATCGTATTGGACAGACCAGAGAGGTGCGCGCAGAAACCTTGATCCTTAGAGGCACGATCGAGGAGAAAATATTCGAGCGAGCGAGAATGATGAGCAGGACTGAACACAAGAATGCAAGAGAGTTGGACGACGATGGAGGTATTCGAGAGATCATCCAGAGCGCGCAGCCCATACCGGTATCCTTGAACGAAAACAGAATCGCGTTTGTTCATAAGCCTCAACAACTGTTTGCAAGACCAGGGTGGGCAAAATGGAAGAAAGCAGCACGTGAGAACTCCAAGCCTCGCACTGAAACGACAGGGACGAGTGGCAGCGGAAAAAGGAAGGCAGAAGGTTCCAAAGAGAAGAACAATAGCAAGAAGCGAGCAAAGAAGCAGAAAGAATGAGGACTTGTGGAAGAGCAGACCTTGTCGATGTCGAGTGGGAAAAGCGCATTGCTGTGACTTAGCTCTTGCCCTTACCGATACATTCATATACACACGAGGACCAGCAGTTCAGACCGCTGGTTGTACTAAAGGTTTTCATTGCCAGCAAATATCTAGCCAGAGAATATAAGTACGAGTGTCGAGAGATAAAGAAAAAAGAGCGCTCCCGATACAAACAAACGCCGCCGTTTCCCATCATGATGGTCCAGTTTCGTACATATTGTATTACATGATCATGCCAAAAGACGCGTAGTGGTGACCTTTGGCTGGAGGAGAAGGAGGTCGTCGATCATGCACTGTACGCGGTTATTCTCTGCGAACGATACTTAGACTCATATTCCGATGCGGGGACAGCAAAGGTGTAGAAGTCAGCTCTAAGCAGTCTAGGATGAGGTACTTACAACAACGATAGCGTCAAGTCACCACGGATACTAGCCTTAAGCTCAATCTCAACGTCGAGGTTGGCATCCAACTTTAGTTTCAGACCATCAGTCTCGTCGAGCAGAGAGGATTCCTTTTGAGGCGGTTTCTTGTAGTATGGTTGGTTTGGGTTGCTGCCTCGCACAGGAATCTCTCCTCTGTCTGCGCGGGCCTTTGTCACGGGGCCGTCCATGGATGTCGAATCGGGTCCGATGCGCTCGAATGGCTGCATCTCGTGGAGCTCGCCATTGGCGTCTGCTTCCTCGAGGGCTTCGAGAGAGTTTGTGTGCATGTATTTGCCGTCGCGTTGGTCGCCCTTTACTCGCTTTCTTCGGGCGCGGCGGGAGGAGGATCTGGAACGCTCGGTCTGCAGGCCTGGGTGGTGGTTAGTTGAGTGATTGTCGATGGGAGGTCGATTGTTCTTACCGGTTTGACGCTTCTCTTGATTGTAGTATTCGTTGTGTTTCTTTTGTTGCGTTACGGTTCTTTGGTTTTGTACTTGCTCGGCCTGGCTTCCTTGGAATCGCTTCTCGTCTCCGGAGGGGTACTCTGGCTCCCAGTCCTGGCGGGCCTGCTCGATGTCCTCATCGGTGGGTTTCGACGGCATGTTGGAGATAGTCCTTTAGAATTGGTGGTGAGGGTAGGAAAATGGAAATGTGGCTGTGTGGATAGCTTCGAGTAAGGAAGTCACAGGTGGGTTGGGCTAGTGGTCAGAGCAGCAAGAACAGTTGCAAGGTACAAGCAAAGAGGAAAAGCCAGTGACGTCCGCGGGAATGCAATTGAAAAGACAGGGAAACCACACTCATCACTTGCCAGGCCTTGCCCGGCTCTCTCTCCTTCGATCTCGACGAACCACAACCTCCCGCCAACAGCAGCAGCAAGACAGCTAGCGAGGTTGGTCCCCGCGCCTGCGCCATGATCGAATCAATGTGCCACACAAACCTGATTTCCTAGGGGATCCGCACTGCTTCTTGCACACCAGCCACACGTCATAGCAAAGGCGGCCCTGCTGCGCTCGTTGCAGACACGCGTTGCTGCAAAGTGACTCGATTCGGCTCCTCGAGCAAGGGTTGAACAGCGGGGGTCAAGCTGCTGAGCTGCTGAAACCGCAATCTTTGCCGAATCTGTGGCTTGGGCGACGTAAAAAAGTGGCTCCCTTTGCATTGTGGAGAAAAATCAAGGCACGGCCACATCATCTTTCCTAGGGCAATCTGCGACAAGGAAATTTTGCGAGGTCCGCTTGAACACTATTCGTGATCGAGGCGCTGCGCCTCGTTTGGCCGGCATGTCGACGTCAGGCTGTCAGAAGATCCTAGCGAGTTGTGCGTGTCGTGTCTCCGAGCTTTGATTGATACGAGAACACCTCGAGCAAGTTGTGTATGTTCATAGATTGAAATGGTCATACGAGGTTGGGCTGCAACGATAGATGTGCGAGAGAGTAATTGAAAGCGAGCAAGAAGTTGCCTGAGGCATGTGTGACTCGTACTGTTCAGCCAAAAAAAAGCACGCGTGTGGAATGCCTTGGATGGATAAAAGTCGTCTCGTCGTCTTCGATCTAAACGTACTTTACATGATGTAGCAAAGGAAAGAACAATGAACATGTGGTAATCCAACAAGGGCCAAAACTCCATGATATCCCATTATAAGTGTCGTCAACATTGGTCGTACGCAGCTAAGCGTATGCACAGCAGCAATATTTTTAGTTCCTGGTGATATGTTAGTTTTGTGAGACGAGACAAGTCTTCGATATACGTACAGCAGTCCAAGAGTCAAGTCACCGTGAATCTTGGCCTTGAGCTGAATCTCGATATCGAGGTTAAGTTCCAGTCTCAGACGAAGCTGCTCGCCTTTGCCGCCATCCTCCTCTTCCTCACCACCACCTTGCTTTTGGCTGCCACCGCCGGTCAGGCCGCCGAGCGCGTTACCGGCAGTGTTTCCGACCTGGTCGACGGCCTGCCCGGCAGTGTTCTGGACCATCTCGCCAGCCCCGCCGACCGCGTCACCTCCAGGGACGTTCTCGGTGATGTCGTCCAGGGGACCACCACCACCACCGCCTCCTTGCTTCTTCTGGCGTTGACGTTGACGGCGACCACCGTTTGCAGAGGCATCACTTCTGGCAACCGATTCTGTGTCGCTTTCCTGTCCGCGGCGGCCGCGACCACGGCTCTGGCGTCGGCGAGATTGAGATGCTTGACGTGACTTTTGTTGTTGAGGTTCCGGCTCGGCTTCTTCTTCTCCGTCGGCGTTGGCGCTGGCATCGGCTTCTGCGTTTCCTCCAGCCTCTGCCTCAGCATCGGCACCACCGTCTCCTTCCGACTGGTCGGGTGTGGGCTGCTGTTGGGGCTTCTTCTGGCCCAGCTTCTGAGGCTTCTTTTTCTCGGGGGCACTGGCACCGCCCTCAGCTCCGGCAGAAGCTTGCTTGTCCGACATGGTAGTGATGTTTTGTGAGTATGGAGGATGTAGTAGATGTAGTGTGGGGAAGTGAGATTGCTTGCGAGGAGAAAGAAAGACGAGAGAATTGGAAAAAGACCCGGCTAATACTTAGAAAACTGGCAGAGCACCCTTGGGCATCCGAACAGGTTTCGAAACCCGCATCAATGTCAAAGGGCGGTCCTTTGACGTAACATTGGCTCACCAGCCACATTTCTCGAGGACCGAAGTGGGCACATCAGCATGCAGGCGTGCTGATCGCGCGTGAGCCAATGCCGCAGGTTCGCTACAAGTTGCAATCTGCGGGCCATGTCAAGACCAGCCACAGGTGTTGAGGCGTCACCATCGAACTGCGTCTGTGCATTAGCTGACGGCACTTCGACCTTCCGGCGCGCAAGGCGCTCGCTTGCTTGGAGTGTGGACGCCGATTGACATTTGATGATCATCTTGTCTCTGACCGGCTGGTGTTGGAGCGTGAGGCGCCTCAGGTTGTTGCAAATAGCAGGAGCGATGATCGAAAGTGCTTTTCGTGGTCATCGAGATCGAACGGAGATGGTTGAGAGAGCTGTCTCAATCTGGCGTCGTGTGCTCCGAATTCTTTTCTGCAAGCACAATGCTCGCCTGGAACAAGAAAGAACATGTGCCATGCGGCCTTCATTTCTTTGCGCAACTGCGTTCTCTCACGTACCTATCGTACTCACCACGCAAATTTGGTGTGAATCCGTAAGACGCTCGCTCGCGTGATCTCCAGATGGCAGTTCGGAGGGTGTGTCTCTCCGCTCCCATCTGTACTTCGTTGTATCACTACGGTAAGGATCTCAACAAGTCCTATCGGAGGACAAGCAGAGGCTGCTACCTACATTCTGTTCCTCCAGATCATGGAATAGTCCAAAAGAGTATGAGCAGTACATGGGACTCTCACACAGACTCACAGGCGAATGGTCACGACTTTTGACCATCGGGAAAGACCCAGAGTCCCAACAGCCCGACCCCGGCTTCGTTATACATATCATCGGGTTTCCTGAAGGCAACCCACCGTATGTTGATATCATCGTTTCTTTCCAAGCGTAATTCCCAACTGCAAAATCAACATGAGTGACCAGGCATCCAAGGATGCAGCAGCGAAGGCTCGCATCATTACTCACATGAATGCAGACCATCATGACTCGGTAGGTACAACTGTATCCGGGAAAGCATCTATTTATTGACAAAGAGTTTAAAGGTCATTAGATATCTCGAGAGCTACCATCATCTCCCAGGCTACCAAGCTTACCACGGCAAAATCTCCGATATATCACTCGAGTACATTGCTTTCGAGTGTGCCGGTCTGAGATACAGGACGGCACTGAACCCACCCATGACCTCGTTCCGGGAAGCACGAGAGCGTCTCGTGCAGATGGACAAAGAATGCCTCGAAGCGCTCGGCCGAAGCGACATTACAGTCAAAGAGTTCCTAGCACCGACTGGAGTATATCTTGTGTTCTTTGTTATCGTGTCGGCGACGTTTGTGGCATTCAGGACCAGAGGAAACTTTGAAGCTGGGAGCGCCATCTCTGCTGTCGTGCCCGGCGCGTTTGCTCGATTCTGTTGGACGATACAGCCATTCATCTGGTACGGAATGCTTAGCATCCACAGTTTGGAGTCGTGGCACATGGCACGTGGACGACTGAGAAAGCACAACGTCAATATTCGATCCCGAGTCTGGTGGTCATGGATGGCCACGACATTCATCGAAGGCGTCGGTGCGTACACCAGGTTAGTTTGCTGCGTTCGTAGAACACACGTCTCGACAGGAATTGACCAAGGTGACACAGGTTTGACAAGATGATCAAGGAGAAGAGGGCGGAAAAAGACAAGCAGAAGCACTGAACAAGTAAAGATGGATCTCATGCAGCTTCACACTTGCGGAGTTGGAGGCGTCGAGCGAGTCGCAGACGTGGCAGGAAGTTCTTGACTTGCACGACCTCAGAACGCGACAAACGCGTGACAGCGCGGACGCCGTTTCACACAAGGTTGGATTGTAACGTGTGCCAGCAGAACGGGCGCAGATTGTTATCGTAGATAGAGTGTGGATAATAGATTGGAAGAAGCGCCAAGCCAAGCCATTGTGTCTCGACGGTGCATTCTCCGAAGACGATCAGTAGATGCCGAGCGGAGCACATGTCGAGTATGCGTCCTTGTACATTCTGTGCTTGACCTGTTCCTCTTTCTCCTTTCATACCGTTTTCAATGCACCGGTCGTGACTGCGTAAGGAGGCACTCGATCCGTGTCTCATGTCTGCGTTTGTCTCTGTTTCATACTGATCCAGCACGTCGTCTGCCAGGAAGCGCAGCCACTGCTACAGAAGTCCGACGGCCATGAGGCATTCGACATGAACGACTGCACTTCTTGATCTACACCGCATCCAAGGCACAACGATCCAGCATGGCGCGAAATCCGGCCATTGACCCTCCGCGACTCGCTCCTCCCGCCAAAGCCTACTCGACCACTTCATCGTCACCCTCGCACTCACGGTCTCCTTCTCCGTCGCGACACACCCGCAACCACTCGCAGTCCGACGATCCTTTGGGTCGCGATCTTTCTCCGACTCGTACGCTGAGAGCATTTACCTCGGAGCCAGGAAGCGAAGAGAGCAAGAGTCACGCCGCCCTGGTACGCTTGATTGACAAGGCATCGACTTCGGAAAGAGCCTTTGGCATCAGGATAGCCCAGACGTGCAAGGACATCAAAGCCTGGCACGCCGAACTGCAACAATGGCCATGGACTGGCTCCTTCGAGCCTCCCGCCCATGCCGCCCACGCCGTTGAGGGTCCCTACTGGGGCAGCCTTCGCGAAAGCCAGGTTGTAGCATATGAGCAACGTATCCAGGACATCCGCGAAGCCCTGTTCGACCTGGACGTCGACGAGCTCAAAGACTATGTCCTCTCCCAACACGTTCAGCCAAAGACGTCCGACTACGAGCTCTACGAACGTCTCGACGACTTCACTGCCTTGATCACTGCCACCATCCTCCGTGCTCTGCCCGATCTCTCACGCTTGGGTCGCCTATTGGACACTTGGTCGATGCGCGTTACATTGTTGCGCAAGGTCCCTGGCTATCTCCGAGGCCTTGATCAAGCCAAGACTGATTTGGACAATGCTTGGTCTGCCATGACCCAACACCTTCGAGACGCGAACGATACATCTGCGATGCGCAACACTTTCCAAACGACTCAAGAACAACTGGAGTCACGCATGGGTAAGGTCGGTGGACGACTTGACTCCATGTTGGACGATCTCGAAGGACGCGACGAAACACTTCCGGATGCCTGGATTGACACGTTTGAATCGTTAGAAGCGAATTACAGTGACTGGCGTACTCGGACCGAGCGCCACGTAGCTGGTCAAATCATGCCTCTGCTTGTATCTACTAGCAAAACTCAGGCTCCTATTGGTGCAGCTATTCGTGACATCTCTCCAACCTCTATCAATTCTTCTGACCACGAAGAATCCGCTGGTGTACATGCTGCCCTAGAGCCGAACACGTCTTCAGAAGTCGACTCGGACATCGCTCTGCCGGTAAAGGGAGGTTTCGCTGGACCCATAGATCACGGTGACGAACATCCTCATGTCCAACTGGTTGAGAGCCCTATCCTAGGCACAGGCTCTACATTCTTACCAGATCTGGATGAAATGTCTGACATCGAAAGCGACAACGTCTCTCAAGACCTTAAGAAGGTACCCGTGTCGTCAATCTATACTGCTCAGCCAGCTGTGTCTGCCACCGATTCTCTCCACCGAGCTGGCAGCCTAAAGTCATTGTCACCAAGTATCGCGCGCTCTCGCCATGTGCCTATTGTTGTCAATTACAATGAAGCTGCACTGCCAAGCCCTTCATCCTTAATTGTATCAACCCCCATCCTAGGATCTCCGACGATTGCCGCTGCGACGTCTCCAGCACCAGCCTTGGAGCAGGCTTCTCCGGCTGTGAATAGTGTTCGTGCCAGAGCAGCTTTCTTAAATGGAGGCATCGAGCGTACTCAATCGCTGCAAAAGTCTGTCAATAGTCCTGTCCGACCCTTTGAACATGCCTCCATGGCTTTTACAAAGCTGTTCAACAAGACTAACAACGCTTCCAATGGCACTCCTACTCATTCCAGGACTAGCTCTACTTCCAGCCGAGCAAGCAACCGCAAAGGCCTAGGCCTAGGACTCAAAAACCACGAGGGCTTCCGTCACTTCCACCGCTCTTCTTCTCTGACAATGCCCACCCAACCTGACAAAACTGGTGGCAGAGATCCAACGAATGAATCACAGCTACCTGCGCAATCCTCGTCACCACCAGCCCCGAGACTGGATTTCGGTCCAGGACAAGCTGCCGCAACCCGTGCTGTCTCTCAGCCTGCGCGTATGAACTTTCCAGAAGACCTCGGAAGGCCAATGGATGCATTTGTCACACCAGAGATCGAACAAGACTACTTTCCCTCTACCGAGAACAGCAAATCAACACTTGACTCGAACTGGAGTTCACCAGCGCCCAGCGAGTTTCCAGAAAACTGGCCCTTACCTGTCAGAATCTATGATGACGAGATCCACACGCCCAAAGATCCAATGGGCTCTGATATGTTTGAAAAGATGTTCGTCGACAGTCTGCCCGGAACACCGCAGCCCAAGTCTCGACCACCATCACAAGAAAGCAACCCTTTCGAGAACATGTTCAGACGGAAACGTTCAACGTCGAAGGAACCGCTTTTCGATGATGCGATGCTTAGTGACATTTCACAACATAGACCTCGCAGCGGGACATCATCACCTGTCGGTTCGAGACCGCGACATATGTCTAGGCCGAGCACCGCGAGCTTACCTTTTGAGCCTATCACAGAACTGCCAACACCTGGGTCGTTCGACGCGACCCCTGAGCTGCAAGATGCTTCATCCGCGGGCTACTTCAGGGCGAAGCAGGTACAAACATCACCAGGAACGAGGACGTCGCCGATCCCCAGAAGCAATACTTCGTGGAGTAATTTCAGCTCGGTAGGAGCTGGACATGATGAGGTCCTCGAAGAATCCGACGAGCGCGATGTTGACCACAGCTCTACCAAGAGGCGTTCGATGATCAAGAGAGCTTCTGTGACTTCGATTGAAGCCCACCCGAGATCAGAGCTGACCACGATCGAGATACCTGTTGTGTCCAGACGATCTAGTCTCTCATCTCCACTCACGGCCAAGCTAGTCAAAGAACAACCAATGGATGATCTACATGACGACCAGGAGGATTTCGGTGGTACACCGCCTGCTTTTGGACTGCCTCCCCCAACAATGCGTTCAGATACAGAGAGAAGCAACACTGCCAAGAGTGTTGGAGCTTCAAAACCACCTCCACTGAATCTTGAGGTCCACAAGCGTCGTTATGTTGTCGAGCCGGAAGCTACGCCTAGAGCTTCAGAAACCAACCGCAGTATCTCTCAGCCTGAGACGGCCAGAAAGGGACATACTCGTAACACATCCAATGCCGAGCAGCTGGACCGGCACGTCAGCCGCGTACTAAACACTCTGCCATCCCGTATCGCATTCAAGCCCTCCCTCTCGCTTCCATCACGTGAGCCATCCCCTGCGCCAAGTACTGCTGCTGGTCCTACTCGGCCGCGTCCTGTTCTGTCGAGCAAACCCGCCCGTACAGGGCTCACGCTATCAGCCGCCCAGTCTGAGCTGACATCTAGAAGGTCGAATGCAAACGATGCGGATGGCAAGATGTACTATCTGACACAAGAAGGGAGAGAACAACCCATCAAACTATTCGTCCGTCTTGTTGGCGAGGGCGAACGTTGTATGGTACGCGTAGGTGGTGGCTGGGCTGACCTAGGCGAATACCTGCGCCAATACGCAGAGCACCACGGCCATCGTACTTTTAGTGACGGTAAGCTGGAAGTGGGCAGCAAGCGTGTTGGTGGGGGCACGAAGACTCGCACCCCACTCAGTAGACCTGGCAGCGTTCTCGATCGTCCAGACAGCAGTATGAGTTTCCGCAGTCGCTCTTCGTTTGGTGCTGCAGAGGCTCCAATGCCAATGGATATGCTGCACAGCAGTCCTTCGGCCACCACCCAGCCCATCGATCTCACACCCACCACTGCCCGCAACAACGGTGCCTACCACACTCCCACTGGCTCTGTCAAAAGCTTCAAGAGCTCTTCACGCCCGTCTACTGCAGACACCTTTCTGAATGCCTCTCCATCATCATGGTCAGGCCAGGAGATTGGTCTAGCAGGCCCATCGGCCAAACATTCGCGCGGCAACCGTGAACTTGACGAGCAAAAGGCACGTTGGGTGGAGGAAATGATGACACGAGCCAAACAAGCCAGCAGCGTCGAGAGAAAGAAGAGTGAGCCCGACCGCGCCCCTTGGGCAGACATGGGCAAAGTCGGTGGCACGAGACGTATGATTTTCCGACACAAGACCGGCGGAGAGAATGGCAGTGGCTAGAGCCCACTTGTTCCCTCTTGACCTCTTTGGCTTCTTGGCGGAGCTTCTTTTGCACAAGGCGTTTTGGGGATTTTATCGGCCCCCTTTCATGTTATCCACGACCAGTTTTTTGTTCTTTCTCCTTTGGAAGGGTTCGTTTTCTTGTTTGTTTTTCCTCGGCAGGAAGAGGAGCGAAAGCGTAAGCAAAGCGAGTGTAAACAAGTACATTTGCCAGATTTCATAAACAACATTACAGTCAAAATGTTCTTTTTTTTCTTTTTCTCGTTCATCGTATGCAGTTGAGTTGGGTTTCGGTTTCGCTGTATTTGCTTGCTGGCTCGCTTGCCTGTGCTTTTCATGTGTTGGTTGAATCATTGTGTATTAAGCAGTCAACGGTTTTCTCTCAATAGAGCTCCTTTCCCTTGCGCAGAACTTGCTTCATCCGTTTATATGGACACGACTCGCCGTCTCTCAATTTCATGTCTACCACGTTAGACTACACCCAGCAAGGTCATCATTCCCTGCAATTCTCAAACCATTTCCCTTGATCAAAGCCTCTTGCAACGACTGTTAAAAAGCCGGCCGGCCGTTTTCTCCTCTAACAAACGCCTCCAAAATGCCGCCTGGATACTGAAGAAAAAATTGCTGGGCTGAACATTCGAAAGCAAACCCATTCGAATCTCGGACCGGGGATGACGCATGTAGTTGTTGCATCTAGATTGTTTGTATGCAGCCTTCATCTAGTCAGCATCGTGCATCCGTCCCGCTAGCCGTATAAGCGAGGGGTAGGGTGCCTGCTCTGTTTTGTACTTTCACTGCTCACAAAACACCCAAGAGATGGAATCACACCTCTCAATAGTAGATATCGTATGATTCGTCATTAGGATATGCTGGATATATTCAGGGTATAAAACAAAGATTGCCCCTATCTTCGTTATGCTAGGACTAATTCTTCTTCCCAAAGTCTGTTGAAGGACGGTACAAGATGTTACTGTTGTTATTGTTGTTGTTGTTGTTGTTGTTGGTTTCGCTGCTGCAAAAGTCCGTGATGTCCTCCCCCTCGTACCAACTGTTGTGTGTAAAGTGTCTGTTGGGGCTGTTGATATTGTTGAACATTGGACTGCCAACTCTCGGCATGGTTCCAAGCTGGCATAGGTTGCGTCTTTGTCAGATGCTGAGGTACGAGTTGATGATAGTGGGCAGGTACGGCTGGCATCGGGACAAGATGACAGGCAGGAGTGTACACCAGAGGATGTGCAGAGTCTCGTCGGGGGTCCAGCAGTGTTGGGTGAGGCATCAAACCGCCTTTGAAGCTTGATGGTTCTGGAGAAAGCAGAGCAACTTCAGGGTCAAGTAGGCTGCCAGCAGAAGGTGGCCCTTTGCGTCGAGCGGCGCTGGTTTGAAGACCTGGATCTTCGAGAAGGAACATGCCGGTCGCTCCCATGACAGACTCGTGCAAGAAGTCACGGCTGCGTAGCTGTTGACCCATACTCAAATCGAAAGGGTTCTCGGAGACTCCCTCGTGACTGTGCGGTACACTCATGGGTGATATGGCATGTTCATTCATCGACTGTTTGCGTGTCTCAGATTGTTGTCTCAGGAGTTTGAGCCCGTCTGTGATCCGAGACATGGCCAATCCTGTAAGCTGGTGCATTTCTGCTTTGTCCATTTCCACAAATATCGCGTATGCTTTTTCTACCCTTCCAACATGTTCAATACTTTCGCGGTCGAGGCCATCGAGCAACAGGATCATGCAAGCGTTGAAAGCTTGTTGGCCAATCGTCCAATCGACGAGCGCAGACGGTACGCGTTTGTAGAAGAACTGGAAGGCGTCCAGTAGTGCCAGACAAGACTCGATCACTAGCGGTCTACCTCGCGGCACCACGGGAGCGGGCGAGGGGGTGTGATATGTTGGTTGGAGGGGAAAGTCGGGAACACCGCCGAGATGAGGGAATCTTGGAGAGCGCGGTCGGTAGTCTGGACTATTTCGATTGTTCTCGATGCGCTGGCGATTGAGCAGGATGATGTAGTTGTGTATGCTGCAATAAGATACTGTAGGATGGGTGGTTAGTGGGTTTTGGTCTGCGCCATGGAAGAGATCTATATCTTACTCGCCGCTCTTGTCTCCATTGGCCATTCAGGGATCTCTGTTTCCTCTTCGATCCAGGTCCTGTTGAACTGCAGAGAGTCTGGCATTGTATCCCACAGAGCAATAAGACGATCGGTATACATATCGATCTTTGAGTCTGTGAGTTGGTTACTGCTCAATATCTGTCGTCCGTGAATAGTGAGTTGATCAAAGAACTCGTTGAGTCGTAACGCAACTGGATCTGTGGTGAGAGGATCGGGTGGAGGGCAGTCTCCGATCCCAGAGATGCCTAACGGCCGACCAAGAGTCATCGAGTACTCCTGATCCATGTGCAGTAGCCACCACCAAAGGTTTTTGCGCACTGTAGACTCCCGGAGCGATGGCGCTGGGTCCAGGTAGCGAGGATTGCGATGCAAACCGATGGAGTGAGCCAAGCGGATCGTGAGACCCGAAAGGGACCAAGCATCGAGGAATCTTCCACTATTTGTTAAATAAGGGGCGAGCATGATCAAAGCTTTGATACCTCTCAGGGTGGGACGACTGGTGAAGGATGCTAGACGAAGAGCTTGCATTGCTGCGACAGCTTTGTTTATTAGCAAGGAGAAGGAAGTTACGAACACGTCAGCGACTTACAAAATATTTCGCCCTTGCGACTGCTGGTTTGGGTGACGCCAGGCTCTGCGTCTTTGCGACTTTCGAATGTGTCCAGCTGCACACCCAAAGCTAGTGCTGCAAAGATGAATGCGAGCAGATCCGGAACCTTCTCAGCATTCTCTTCAGCCTTCTCGAGGAAACGCTCGACTTCCTTCTGCGACAAGTCTTCAGGTACATAAGGGAAGGCGAAACCTCGAGCTTTTTGACTGAAGACGTCAAGATAGTGGTAGAGCTGATCACGCGATGGCAGACATTGCAACAAACCGTGAGTACGCGACATGGCAGGCCATAGTGTCGGGAAGGGATACATGGCGTCTTGGGTGGCATACATGTCTGCCGCTCGGGGCATCGCGTGCGATAGTGATTTGGGCTCCACCTGTAGATTCGCAAACTAAGGGGACTGTCAGTTGGATCCACGATTTTGCAATACAGATATCGCACTCACATCAGCTATGACACTCGCCAATCCTGGAGACCCAAAATATATGCTGTCAATCTGCTCGCTCGCGCGAAGTCGTCGCTGACGGTTCACCTGTCTTGCAACGGAACTTGTTCTGGCATTTGCAGTACCTTCCTCAGTCTCACTGTCTTCTGAGAGCGAAGACCTTTCAGCCAAGAGACGCTCCTTGAGTCGTTGGTTTTCGGCGCGCAGTCTCCGAAGTTCAAGGGATTGTTGGATTGGTCCAAAATCAGCGCCCTCTCCAAGGACAAAGTGGCATTCTTTAGGAAGGCCCCTGGCACAACAAGCAGAGCATGGTTTTGTGCGGTCACACTATTATGATAAGCTAAGATCTGACATGTGTATGAGTCTGGGGTCTGTGAGAGCTTACTTTTACTTTGCGTTCTCGACATTTAGTGCAACTCAGGAGTTGGCGTGGTTGGATTTGCTTCTTGAGTTTCTTATCCGAGGCGGACAGGGACCTTTCGGCCCGCGACGAGGACGACGACAAAACTTGCGGAGTATGGGTGATGGCCGGGATCCCCTGTGTTTCCCAAGGGTTTGTTTGCTCCATCGGAGGACTAACAAGTTGCTCATGACTCTGGTTCGAGGGGTGCGAATCATTAACATAGTCAAAGTTCTTTCAGCATGTCAAAGCACCCTCCGTAAAGACACGGATGCTATGGCGGCACGTCAGCATGAAACGATGCAACAGAAAGTTTGATCTATGCTTTTTGAGCGGTGGAGCTAAGGCTGTGAAAGGAGAGTGCACTAACGACAACAGTGATGAGGCCCACTATCTGGAACTGGTTCCGGAGTTCAAGCTTAAAGAATCAAAGCGACACCTGTCAACAGTCTCAGATGGCTGAACTCTGGGGAACCACGTTCACCAAGATAATAGGTAAAGATGAAGAAATCATACTTTTCCTTGCGTATTCGGTGTTCCTGGACTGGATGCTATCAACTATCTTGCAGATGGTTTCGAGACAATCAACAGTTCACTCTGTACCTTGTGTCTGCAGGCTCTGGTTGATCATGATCCCGATGAGAGTATAGCGTGACTGGGAGGTCTAGACCCGTCAGAACCGCATACGAAAGCGCCATGTTCCTGCAAGTGGGGTATCGATGGAAAGTGGTGGTGGTGGTAAGGGTCGGATCCAGGGCTACGGTTAGAAATTGACCGAGAAGCGCCACGTTCCTTTGATACAGCCCACATCAGACACGCAACAAACTAATGATGTCTCTCGTTTTTCTTGATCTTTCAAGTCAACTAGGACAAGACGTGTGACTTGACTTTAGTCATGCATAACACACTCTCGGCTTTGACCGAAGAGCAACGTTCAAGCAAGTACCTCCAGAAATTCGTGACGCGCGCTTTGGTGATCGGCTCACCCACGAAACGACACGAATTTTCCGTACCCTCTTGATGCCGCCTCCAGGAAGGCGGGTTGGCAAGCACAAACTTTAGCCGTTACGGCCCTGTGCATTGCCAAACCTGCGAAACCATTATGAGATCATTAGCGAGGGTCTGAATGTACGTAGCTAGCGGCATCTTGGTCCTGTAGAGAAAGCAAGCAATAGAACCTTATCATATCATGAGCAGGTCTATTGTATGGTGATTTTCGGGTCCTAGCGTGATGGCTGCAAATGACTTGCTGATGAATTTGCAAACTGCGGTGCATGTGGACGCAGAGACTCTCCTTGCTTATACAGACGCAGTCGCAGGACCGAATGACACATGTGCAGCGTGGCTTGCAGATTGAGAAGCAACGAAAAGATCAGGTACTCTGAGTCGATCAACGTCCTCGATCTCCAGTGATAGCACGCAGCAGTATGGATAACGAAGAACCTCTATCTTCTCCAATAGGTTGAAGTCGTGACTAATTGTCCCAGATAGCCAATAGTCGGCTGCTTGCCGGCGCATGAAGTTAGCTCAAGGCCCATCCCGTTAGGGTACAGTACGATAGGCTAGGTACACCAACGGCCGTCGTTCGTACGCACGTCCGCTGCTTATGGAGATGCTCGGAAGGACGCACTCGGTGTGAGATTAGGTCCCATAGGAAACAGCCGTCTTAGGTCGTAGCTCATCGTCGATTAGATGTGTGTTGCCTGATGAATGAGAGGTAACAGGAAGAATCTGCTAGAGGTCGGCGGCCTTGTCATTGAGACACGATTGAGAGAACCTGTCAGACGAATGAGCAGACTTGTGCCATTGCACGAAGTCATACAACCTTATGTGCCTTGAGAGGATGGCGCTTTTCTCGCTGCCGTTTCATTCGTGGCTGCGAGGTGCTTATGCAACACGTGAGACTCATCTGATTCCTCGTCCACGCTCCTAAAGTGCCATGCAGCCCCTGGCCGAGGTTCCGCGGGCGCGGGCCAAACCCGCGGCGGAACCTCGAAGGATTCAAGCAGGTAGGGCTAGGGTGGTGGCGCGCGTCTTGTTTCGACCAATTATACGCAGCAAGATCTTATAGCTGAGTCCAATTGTTTGAACGGATCGAAAGAGGCGTAACGTCATTTTAGATTTGTTTTAAATCTCTACTATTAGCAGGGATCTGCTTCCCCGGGCTTCCGCACCTACTTCATCTATTGAGGTATCACGATCCTTCACACCCTCTATTTGCATATAACTATGTACTGGCACGCGCAGTCGCTCGATGAAAATCACTCCATTTGATGGTAGCTGAATTGAGTAGGAAATGAGGCTTTGGCTGTAAGGATCTAAATTTTGGCATGAGTTTGGAAAATATGCTTCGCAAGAGAACCCGATTGGTTCGCTCACTTGTGCCCAGGGATCGTTTAGTAGCAATACACGGGTTTGGGTTGTGGGGAATGTATACTATTGGCCACAACTCCACAAACAGCGTGGAGGTGACATTCAGGCCCCTCATAAGCCAGTTTGCGTATTCGGTTCTTCGCGACTTTTATATCTGCACATGACCATGTCTTTACAACGTCTATCCCTCCCAGCGGTCAACAAGACGCACAGGCTTGAACAAAATTCTTCGCGTAAAGACATCGACGCTCTCAATCTCACACTCCCAGGTGTCACCTGGTTTGGCCTCCCCAAGACCAAAGGCTTCTGGTTGACTCAGCGTAGCAGCGAGGCTGAACTCTTTGATAATGACAGCAAACTCAGACCTTTGAGTGCTAGGTTGCATGTGTATATAAGCATTCATGGTAGCCGGTAGCTCGCATTCTTGGTAGTAGTGGGCACGGAAGAAGACTTGAGCCTGCCAGTGCTCCTCAGCATAGGTGGTGGCGCGACGAATCATAGACTCGCGAGGTTGTAGTCCTTTTGCTATCGTCTGAAGGGCCTCATTTGAGAAAGGCAGCAGGTGCTGGTTTTGGCCTTCAAAGTTGACTTGACCGCCTGCTTTTGCTTCTTCACGCAGGGCTGCTTCGATCTGCCAATGTAGAAGCATATCACCATATCTACGGAGCGGTGATGTAGCCTTGCTGTAGTGGGATATACCAAGGACGCGATGGTGTAAAGGCTTGGTTGTCAGGACGGTGGAACCAGAGTTTGAGAGATATTCAATGGCAAGATGCATTGGAGCTTCACCGTTGTTCTTCTCTGTGGCTGGAGCCAGTACCTCGTCGTAAAATCTCTTCGCGTCATTGGTTTCGGGATCGATTAGGGTTCCTCGATAGATGATGGGGATGCCACGTTCTGCACACCATGATGCACCAATCTCGCATGCTAGAAGCATGTGCTCACGAACAAGAATGTCAGAAACTCCTTCGCCAGAAGAGAACCACGAAGTTAGTGGTTTCGTGCGATATTCGAGAATGGGATCGCCTTCCACGTATCGTGCTTTGACTCTGGATGGGTGCTCCCATGGAAGTCCTGAATGTCTGCCATTATGCCAGACACTTATCTCAGGCCGGTTCGAGTCGAGGAACAAACCTCCAGCCATGCGACGCTTTGTCTGACGTTTCTCGGCGAGCAGTTGCAGTTTCTTCAGTATCTCGACCTCGTGTTCGAGCAGAGACCTGGCAGTCTTCTTCGGTTCGCGATGAGGCAATTCACCACCAACTGTTAGGACAACGTCTGGGTGCAAACCACCTGCAACACCGACGATCTGGGCTGCCTCGCCAGGACTTATGAACTTCACATTCCGGATGAAGCCAGGCTGGATCTTCTGCTCCATCGTTTCGCCTTGGGAGTTCAGCCTGGCACTGAAAGTCAAGACAGGGCGTTGGGCCCGCAGACTGAAATGTTTGTTGGTCGACCACCTTGGCAACATGACGAAAGCACGCTCCGGCATGTAGATAGTCTCAGTCATATGGCGTGCCATCTTAGCAAGGGGATTGTCATGGTCGAAGAATGCGGTCGGATTGGCAATGTGAACGTGAACCCAGTGTTCACCATCCCCAGCATCTTCTACTGAAAGGCCGTCATCGATCTCATGAGCACCCTCGCCATCGATACAAAAGACAGGTAGATCGCCCCAGTCCTTGCGTAGGTGTGCCATTGAATCCACAAAGCGAGGGTGTTCAGCCATTGAGATAACTTTAGTCATGAGCTGCTCAAGGGGTTTAGAGTGCTGCGAAGAAGGTAGGAGCAGATGGCTGTCGAACCGAACTCGATTGTCGTAAGGGGTTAGTACACCAATCTCTTGCAGGAAGATGAAGCCAGTCCTGGGGTCCAGCTGGTGCTCTTCATACATGCCGGTCGCTTGCAGAATTAGTGGAGGCAGGGCTTCGATACGAGGAAGACCCAGGAACAGACTAGAGCATGCCCATGCCTCGAAAAATTTGATCAGCTCACGGTCGTAATCATCGAACTCGGTTGTCAGCTCATATTTCAGTACGTCTTCCTTGTTGATATTGAAACGTGTTTTGCTGATACCCAGACCACCGAAAAGAGTAACTTCACGAAGTTCACGACTCTTCTCGATCAGCGATTTCGCCTTGTGGATGAAGTTGGCAACATATTGGCCTCTCTGCGAGAATTTGTGACTTGCAGATTTGCCCGCTGCGAAGATTGCCAAATCATCTTGCCATGCTCTAAGCCAGTTGCGAACCTTTTCGACGTTTGCCACTTGGTCCTTGGATCGAATTTGGATAAAGCCAGTGATGCGATGACTTCTTCGATCATGGCCAAAAGCAAAACCTCCTCTCGAAAGAGCTTTGCGGACGGCATAAATCATTTCCTGCGAGATGACTTCGCCCTTGTCTTTTCCCAGGAGTCGGGCGGCTATCAGATCGAGAGTACCAAACTTGAGATCGGTGGGATGAGCCAAGGACCAATGAGCGCCATCGAGAGTTGTTGCGTTCTGGCGATATATTTCTTCGCTCGTCCTCTGGAACCCGAGCATTTTGGTAACTAAAGGAGCCGAGACGTCTCTAGGGACACTAAGATCGAACATTTGCGCTCTGTCCAGCAACTCTTCGGTGATGCCAGATTCAGGGAGATATGACAGAATGGGATCAACAAGACTCGAGGGCACAAAGTCGGTGACAACGTGCTGGATGTTTCGTTCGACGGCGTGGAGCCATTTTCCGTTAATGGTATAGAATTGAGATTGTGCGGGCTTTCCGACTCTTCGTACAAATATGGCAAGTATGGGTTCTCGTTCGGAGCGAGGGAAGTCGAGCACAACCAGGTCGCCCTTGCGCAAGAAACGATGGTGTGGATCCCATTCTTCAAAGCCGGTAGGACTTAATAGATGAGAGGAGTCTTCGCGTTCGTTCTCAAGCTGCTCATCCGGACGGCGGAAGTTGTCGACATCACCTAAGCGAGTGAAGTTGTTTGTTTGTTCGCCCGAGGCATCAACATCGTATTCATTGCTGATGTCATTGTGTAGGTGGCCATGCTCCTGATGCCATTTTCGCAGTTGGTCTCGTATACCACCACGCCGGGGGGTGTTGGGGGGTTCTGATCGATCAAGAGATTGGACTGCGGGGTCGTATACGGGTAGGTCTGAAGAATGCACCGGGTCGAGGTGTGGGCGATCTAGTTGCTGTGTGAGAGTTAGTGCATGTGCTAGGATAGACAGAGGTCATATGTTACTCTTGAACGCGAAGAGAACAAGGCTCGAGGAGCAGAGCGCTTCGGCAAAGACAGGCGACTAGGAGGGGATCGTGTTGAAGTGGACGAGGTGTCATGTTTCAAGGCGCAGCTCCAGCACATTTTGGCAAGGTCCGGGCGGCGGCGCATTGTGTCGCCTCGAAGACCAAGCATGCTGAATGCTCTGATCCCGGCAGTCCTGTTCCGTAGAAGGCAGATTGGGCCGTCTGGGTGAAACGCCACTGGGAAGTCGAGGTGGGAGCGTGGAAAGAGTTGTGGCAATAATATCAAAGTCTTGAATCTTCACATGCTCGATAATCCACGCCAAAAGACGGTTCGAAGACGCGATAAGATAACCTTCAGCACAGACCAAGAGTCAAAGCTGTCACTCGCTCTTCCACCGAAGCTTTCTGCTCTCCCTCTTCTTTCCAAACCGAACAATTGCAAAAGGTCAGTACCCTCTGTGTTTGCCATCTGTTGTATCTGTCTTTGCTTTACATGATGAGTCAAGAAAAAATAGCATGTATTATCTTAGCATCCTTCGGGGTCTAGATGATGAGAAACTCTTGAGACTGATTATCACTCCTTTCCACCACTTATTTTCTCCAAGCAGCCTCGAGTTCTTCCAATGCTGACTTTGCAAAAGACAGTCATCATGTCAACATCCAGACCACGCGCTGGCCATTTCAGCATTCTGTACTTCGCATCTGCCGCGTCCTTCACCAACAAGTCGTCCGACGACTTGGCCGCTCCTATGAAGCTCCCGACACTATTTGACCACCTCGAAGACATGTATCCTGCAATCAAACAAAAGATTCTGCACAGCTGTGCTCTCACTGTGAATCTGGAATACGTAGATGTCCTCGCAGATGCTGACATGCTCATCAACGAGGGAGATGAGGTTGCCATCATCCCGCCCGTGAGCTCTGGATGAGCATGCCTGTGCAAACAAACACAATCTTTATACATGATCAACAAAGACCTGATCAAATCCACCTGTGCTCGTGCCGTCCCTACCCACCAAAAGTCAAAGTGCGGTGATTGTAGAGATTCTATGCACATCAAGTACACAAGGTGTCGTCGAATTGTTTTTGAACAGGGCCTTCCATCATGGGGAGGAGTCTAGTGCCGGAGAGGAGGAAGGGGCTGACGCTGCGGCTGCACCTGCTGTTGCTGGAGCAGGAGTGGTGGTCACGACATCCTCTGCTGCGTACAAGTTTTGGTTCAAGATCTTGTTCATGGTGAACATGTGGACGCGATCTGTCTTGAAGACTGCGCGCATGGCGTCGTCGCAGACGATCTGGCGCTTGTCGGCTGGATCTTGAAGGTCTCTCGATTTGACATATTCCCAGATCTTCTTGACTGTCTGAGGTCGTGATAGCTGCGTCTCACCGAGCAGGGCGGAGAGGGGTTCTGACAGGTTCATGGGTTTCTGCGTCGCTTCGTGTCAGTCTTCTGTTACATGAGCTAAGAGAAGGGTTGAAACTTACGTGGAAGCCACCTGTCTTCGGCTTTGACTCTCCAGTGGTTTCGACATCACTACCGTCTTTCACCTTGGCGGCCGACTTCTTCTTTCTTTTGACAGGTGCTGCTTTTCTGGTTGCGCCGGCTCTGGTGGGTCGGGCTCTGCTGTTCTCCTCGCGTTGTAAGCGAGCGGCGTAGGCGGCATCGTCTTCCTCGGCGTCCTGCTTGCGGACTTTCTTCTTTGGTCTCTCGTTCACTACATCGGACAAGTCTGATTCATCAGAGGGTTCTTTGCGCTTCTGGGGGCAGGAGTCTGAGGGGGATGGAGAAGCGCCATTGGTACCATTCGCGTTCTCTGAGGTCACTCTGTCGAAGCAGGCCTCGATTAGGCGCTGGATCTCTTTCTGTGAACCATGTGTTAAATTGGGATCAAGGAGGGTTGGACAGCAAGGGAAGGTCGACTAACCTTGTGTTCGCTGACATCATAGCCGAGTCTCTCGGAGAGAGCATTGCGGATCTTCTTTGCAGAGACGGTCTCGAGGTCGCTTTGGCGCAAGATGTCGTAGATCAGGTCGGAGAAGCGTTTCTCGTCGTAGGACATGGTTGCAACAGATGACGTCGGTCGTGTTGGACGGAGATGGCAGAAGAGGTCGGGTTGGAATTGGGATGAACCACAATTTTAGAGAAGAGGTCGCCTGGCAAGATCTTATGTAGCGATGGGCGGACAACAGAGAGGTCAATTGCGAGATGTTTGTGAAGGTGGATTGATTTCTTTGTAGACGACGCGCATAGACGCGCTGGAGCAGCAACCACTAAACCGCTGAGTAGGCTTGGCGTCTACACGAGTTGTCCAGCGCACACAATGACAGCGCTCGATAGGAAGACGGCAGCGGGTCAGAGAAGCACTAGCTTGATGGAAAGAGTCTTTGACATGTTGTTTGTTAAGATTCTTAGAAGCAGAGTTTGAGAAACAGCGGCTCTTGGTTGAAGCTCCTACCTTCACAGAAATCAGGAAGCCGGACGAAGCACGTGATCCGCCCGCGCCTGCACTTTTTTGCACATCGAAATCGAATAGCGGCAGCCACGACCACTACATAATACACAACCGCCAACATGGCTCCAAGCTTTGATAATCTCGACAATGACGAGAACTTCGACGATGTCGAAATCGACTACTCCGGTACGCCGCTTCGAGCAAGAAGAGACTGGGACAAGCGCGCGCGCCTCAGCATTCAACGAGGGGAGAAATTCAAGAGTTCGACGCTGACTATTACCTTACAGATCTGCGCGAGCAGTTCGACGTGCGCATGGAGGAGGGCCTCGACTCTTTCGTGGTCGTCGACGGCCTCCCCAAGGTTCCCGAGGAGAGCAAGGGAAAGCTGATCAAGTTCATCCTCCGCAAGCTCACCACCGCCGGCAAGACCAGCGAGGACCTCGTCCTCATGCCCATCAGCGATGAGACCAAGATGACTGAGGGATACGCCTTTGTCGAGTATGAGTCACCTGCACAGGCCCAGGCCGCCGTCAAGGCTTTGAATGGCACCCCTCTGGACAAGAAGCACACCATGGCCGTCAACAAACTCACCGACATTGAGCGCTTTGGCCGCGAGGGCCGCATCGACGAGGACTACTCGCCCCCCGAGGTTGAGCCTTTCCAGGAGAAGGAGCACTTGCGCTGGTGGTTGGGCGACAACGACGGCCGTGACCAGTTTGTCATGTACCGCGGCGACAGTGTCGGCGTTTTCTGGAACGAGAGAGACGAGCAGCCCGACTCGATTGTCGACCGTGCCCACTGGACTGAATCCTTTGTGCAGTGGTCGCCCAAGGGAACCTACCTTACCTCGATGCACGCCCAGGGTGTTCAGCTGTGGGGAGGCAAGTCGTGGAGTAGACAGATGCGTTTCGCCCACCCTGGAGTCAACCTTGTCGACTTCTCGCCCGACGAGAGATACCTCACCACCTGGTCTCACCGCCCCATGCAGGTCGAAGAAGGCCACCCCGTTCTCTCGCTCGACGAGGACGGCAAGAACTACATCATCTGGGATCTCGAGACTGGCCTTCCTCTGCGCTCCTTTGTCACCCTCGACTCGGCCGGCCCCAACGTCGACGAGGCTGGAAACCCCATCAAGAAGAAGCTGCAATGGCCCGCCTTCAAGTGGTCCGCCGACTCCAAGTACGTTGCCCGTATGAACCCCGAACAAGGTATTTCCGTCTACGAGCTGCCCCGCATGAACCTCCTCGACAAGGTGTCAATCAAGATCGAGAAGATCCAGGACTTCGAGTGGTGCCCCGCCACCCCCAACCGTGAGGGCATCAAGACCTACGAGCAGCTCTTCTGTTACTGGACCCCCGAGGTGGGTAGCAACCCCGCGAAGGTCGGTCTCATGAGCGTTCCCTCCAAGGAGGTTGTCCGCACCCGTAACCTGTTCAACGTTTCCGACGCAAAGCTGCACTGGCAGAGCGACAGCTCCTTCCTCTGTGTCAAGGTCGACCGCCACAGCAAGAGCAAGAAGTCTATGGCCACCAACCTCGAGATCTTCCGTGTCAGAGAAAAGGGTGTACCCGTCGAGGTCGTTGACGCCATCAAGGATACCGTCATCAACTTTGCCTGGGAACCCAAGGGTGACCGTTTCGTCCTCATCACCGCTGGTGAGGTGCCCGTTGGTGCCGCCGTGCCTCCCAAGACTTCCGTCTCCTTCTTCTGCCCGGAAAAGGCAAAGGGCAACCAGATTGGTAACTTCAAGCTGATTCGCACTGTCGACAAGAAGAACAACAACGCCATCCACTGGTCTCCCAACGGTCGCTTCGTCGTCGTCGCCACTGTCCTGTCACAACAGAGCTTCGACCTCGACTTCTACGACTTTGATTACGAGGGCGAGAAGGATGAGAAGGACAAGGACTTGACTGCCAACCTGGCATTGATGAACACAGCCGAGCACTACGGTGTTACTGACATCGACTGGGATCCCTCAGGCCGCTTCGTCGCTACCAGTGCCAGTGTCTGGAAGCACCGCGTAAGTTTTCCAATCTTCGTACAACGGAATTACACCACTAACAAACACA
Source organism: Aureobasidium sp. GC_Fusr_1 (assembly GCA_026538705.1). Classification (NCBI taxonomy): domain Eukaryota; kingdom Fungi; phylum Ascomycota; class Dothideomycetes; order Dothideales; family Saccotheciaceae; genus Aureobasidium; species Aureobasidium sp. GC_Fusr_1. Next base: position 40,927 of record JALPCE010000142.1, read on the forward strand.
GATGGAAAACGGTTACCACCTTTACGACTTCCGCGGTCAACTCCTCCGTGAGGACCCTATCGACCAATTCAAGCAGTTCGCATGGCGCCCACGTCCTGAGCGTCTCCTGTCAAAGGAGGAGCAAAAGACCGTCCGCAAGAACCTCCGCGAATGGAGCAAGCAGTTCGAGGAGGAGGACGTTGCCCGCAAGAACACCGCCAACCGCGCTGTTGTCGAGCAACGTCGTCGTCTCCTCGACGAGTGGCTCGCCTGGCGCGAACGCACCGCCGCCGAGCTTCGCCAAGAACGCGAGGAGGATGGTCTTCCTGCCATCAGCCCCGAAGAGGCTGTTGCCCAGGACGAACCCTCGGAGGAGGGCGAGCGCGACGGCAAGTTCGTCGAGGAGATTCTCGAGGAGATTTTGGAGGAGACCGAGGAGATCATCGACTAAATCGCTTAGACGGTCTGACGAGAAACGCTTCTATATTTCTGCCTCGCGTTTTTGTCAAACAATGTGTACAGCACATTGTGGGGAGCGGGAATACAAAAATCTGGTGTTGTTTTGTTCCATGTTACATACTTCTTTCCACCCTCTCAGTCTGCCCAAATCTATTTCTCTCAAGTCACCGTGACGACATGCTCGCTCTTGTGCGTAGGGCGCTCTCGAGAGAGTTTTACAAGCACACCCTCGTGTTTGGTCAATCATCACTGTGTTGATCGTTCCTTCCTTTCTTGCGCTCTCTTACACTACGATCCTTCCTTCCCTTCTTGTTCCATGATCGCTCCTTCCTTTTTCTTACTCGATCGCCCCTCCCCTTTCGCCCTTGACCGATTCCTTGCCTTTTTTTTTTGTTCTACGGTCGTTCTTTCCCTTTTCTGCTCGATCGCACCTTCCCTCTTACATGGGGCTTGGGAGAAACAAGAGCAAAGTACATGTTCAAGTCTTATTGACGCAATTAGAGTACAAATCAGACAACACAAAAGGCAACTAATAAACGATCATGACCTGAAAAGAACACCAAGATATCAGGGACACCCTGTCTCTGCATGCTTTGGATTTGTTTATTCTGCAAAGATGTGCAAGGAATCAAAGGGTGGTGCAATAATACTTGTAGATGGGGAGAAAGATGGCTCAGACCTGATAAATAGCAAGGTAGATGCAATGAGCAGACACAGAAAGGGAAAGAGTAACGAATTTGCAAGGAACATGCGACAACCAAGGAAGGAGCGACCGATTGCACATGTATGAAGTGATCGATAAAGGAGAGAAAGAAGTTCATAGAAGCGGCAAGTGCGATGGGAATATCAATTCGTTATTTGATCTCTTGAATGTAGCGAACAACAGAAGACCACTTCCCCACCAAACTTCATGTTTGTTATCCCTAAGGGTCGCCATGTTTTGATGGTGGATTATGAGCATCTCGCCAATGCCATGCCTGCCTTACCCCTATTACATCCTTTGTCCTGTTTGGCAAGACCTTGCCTGTTTGTTTCCATGTCCTGCCCGTGCTGTATTGTAGCCCAAACGCCTCGTAGCCTAGCCTTACATCCACACCCAACACAATTAGCAAAGATGTCATGTTTCATCCTTCGCTATAGTTTTTGGTGGCAGACTGATAACAAAGAACTCTGGAAAGGACAAAGAGATACAAGAATCAGATGACGATGCAACCATGGCAGGTAGTCGTGACATGGAAATGCAGGTGGTGCCCCAGGACGAGGACCATGCGTTGCCTTGCATGGATGATAAAAGCCAGCGGCGATAGAATGCAGTTTAGCCCGCCATGTGTACTCTGATTGGCAGATGACAGCGAGGGTCGGAAACGGAGATGTGTGTTCTCATGTATGAATTCATTCGTAAAGCGGTGTCGTAAACGTCGTTTCGGATGTTGATATCGTAGATGTGCGTGGAATGAGCAACGTCACAGCTCCATCTCAATTTTTAGTCCATGTAAAAGTCGCCCTTGAGTATTCTCTCCTGAAATCGGTCGGGGACGTTGACTGGCTTGGGATTGTCTCTGATGGGAGTGTCCATGACAGCAATGCTTTTGGAGCGAGCATGAGTCCAGCCGCCGGTGGGAGGGGAGGCAGAGAGGCCTGAAATGGAGCCTCTTTCAGCACGGGAACGCATGTTGTCGGCCCAGTTGAAGCCCTCTGTGGAAGAAAAAGACAAGTCAGCATAACGATCAGGAAAGGATAGGCTCAAGCACGTCGGCGGCACCAGAAGAAGACACAAACCTCGACGACCCAGTGAGGAGGAGGTCGGGGCCAAAGTCTTCTTCTCCCCGTCTACGACATCTTCTTCTGGTATAGTAACGGTGGCGGTGGGCCTACCTGCTGGCACCGATGCCGAACCACCCTTCATGTCCTTGAGAGCACGAGCTCCAAAGCTGACTCTACGAGCAAAGGGGCCGCTGTTGCCAGGCGTGGCCGAAGAAGGTTCGTCGTCGATGGCCGACTCGTCGACCGTAGAGCTGGAGACACTCTCACCTCGCATTCTAGCCGACATGGGCGAGCCCTGGTTGGGGGAAGCACCCATTCCGAGGGTGCTGACTGAGAGACGACGTCGGCTGGCCTCAGCAGCTGCTGTTGTAATGGGGCCTTGGGCCGGAGGGCTGGTGCCGGACGATTCGGACGGGCGGCTGCTGCGGCTAAACATCTCGCTGAATGCTTGGCCGACAAAGGATGAGCGACGACGTTGATTGTAGGTTGAGTTGGGGGGAGATTGATCGTTCTGGTCTGCCATTGTTGACGAAGGAGGGACTGCTGGTCTTCAAGGGGCGAGTGAAATGGAACGTTAGGTAATCTTAGAAAGAGATGGTGGATTGTAGGTTGAGGGAACCACGTGCTCTAGACGTGACTTCTTTGATGTCTAGAATGGCGTGATGATGTCAGCCTTCTCCGGCTTCGGCGGTCTCTCGGACAGGCAAAGTTCGACCGTCTGTTGATCAATTGTTGTGCTTGAGTCGTAGGGGATTGGAGTCTGGGTGGAGATGAAGGGTAAAGGAGGAAGAGAGAAGATAAAGAGCGGCAAGGGGAAGGAAGAGGTAAACATATAACCTCGCAATTGCGTGGCCCTTGCGAGGACCCTAGTCTCGAAAGTCCCCCAGTCCCCGCCAATTAAGATATGCGGGGTAACCAAGCCACAGTCCGTCAGTGCCCGCCCAATCACGGCTACCTTTGCCAACGACGATCGCATACCCTGCCAACCGCCGTCTCGTCCAGATGCGTCACGCATGTCCCAAGTCAAACTCAAAGGACATAACTCGAAACGCTTCGGTCCGATTCGTCTTGCTCTCTCGACAACGACGTCCAAAGTCACCACATCTCACGCCGCTCATGCGTCAGATCCCTGGCGGCCAGCGCTCCGGCTACTCTTAACACCCTCCATGTAGCACCCAGTTCCGTTCTCCATGTTTACAAAGTTGCTTATCTAGGTGCTGTGTCACATGCCTCTTTGTGTACTTTTTGGTTCTGAAGCTTCTGAGCTCCAATCAGCAGGGGGTGATAGGCATGTTTTGATACGCCCGGGTACGGCGATCGTCCTCTCCGTGTCACCGCGTTGGAGCTTAGCTTTGTCTTGTGTCATGGCACCACCACCCTCGCTCCTTCCGCACCTGCCATGCATACCCAATATGCATGCTCAATGCACAACTGCCAAGTAGTCCAATGTTCGCAATCAACTATCATGGCTGTTTTGAAGAGTGTGGTATATGTTATCATTATGTATAATGTATAGCTTTTGATTCAACCGCTGTTGCATTGAATTGAATTCATGAGGTTCATATCTCCGACCGAGTCTTCTGTATCAGGCTCTTGTACCTCCAGTGTGCTACCGAGGGTAACACATCCAGTGCCTCCTGCAATCTCGCGGACTCGTAGGGAAGGCGTTCCGATTTCACGACTTCAAGAACATAGGAAGCCACCGTACCTAGCGCGAGAGGCGGCTCCCTCATCGCTTCGGCCACTTGTCGAAGCTCGAGACCTTGAACATGCCATAGACTGTAGGCACGAATGCTGGTCGACGGTGTGTTCTTGCCTTTCTTTCCTTGCGGCAAATTGCTCTCCCACTGACCGAGCCAGCGTTCGGCAGCTTCGTGTTTGACAATTGCTGCTGGTTCGTCCTCATAACTTTCGACTTCGTCTTGAGCATTGTCGTCTTCCATGTCGTCTGCACCTGCCCCGGCCTGAGCTTCCTCTTCTTCGTCGTTGAGGGCTTGCTCTTCTTCTACACTAAGCATGGGCGGTTGGCTTTCGACTTCTGTAGTCTTCTTCGGGACAGTCTTGCGCTTTGGACGTGTCTCGCCAGCCCGCTCGCCATTGCCGAGAATGATAGGCTGATCAAGTTCCCAAAACGCCGGTCTCGGCGGCATGGGGTTCATCATGGTTCTGGCCTTTTCAAGCTCTCGAAAAAGCCTGAAACCTGCATAAGCATCTGTAGCGGCGTACGCGACTTGTTCCATCGACAATCTACTTGACCAGGCACTCGTTCGAACATTTCCCTTGTCGAGGGGGAGAAACAGAACATTTTGTACCTGCTCAGCTAGTGCCGATAGCTTCTTGTTCACCTTTGCTGGCTCGGTTTCAGAGAACTTCACAAGCCTGTAGAGATGACTCAACTCGAAGATCCCCTGCCCCTCGACCCCCAGGCATTTGCGCAGGCGAGTATAGTCTCCTGCGATGTTGACACCAGTTTTCAAGATCTCCGGAGACTCGAGAATGGCTTTGAGGGATGGAGGCATGAGACTCTCTTTACTCTCTCCCACGAATAAGGCAACCTGAAAGAGAGCAATCCTGTTTTCGCATGCGATCTGAATTAGCGACACGTTGTTCTTGATGTTGCCTGACGCGACAGTGCTGCCCATTTCCCACTCAATATCAAAGCCTATTATTGGCTCCTCCGAGAACAACTTCGCAACTTGCTCGGCTTGTTCGAACTTGGTGCAATAGTGAAGAAGAGGCTTCTCGCCATTGGCCGATTTGTACAGAGAGTATCTCCAGAAGGCAGCCTGGCTTGTTTTAGATGCCATCAATGCATTTCGCAAATCCTGAGGAGGTATGTGGTACAACAATGGTGGTAGCTGTGTATGACGATCGAGTTCTTCCTTGTCAAGGTAGTCAGCAGAGCTAGTACTCATAGCCTGACCCCTACGCCTTGTTTCTTTGAACATTGGCTTTGGAGGCTTGAATCTGACTCTACTACGAGCTCTGGGATAGACTGTCGTGGTCTTCGGTGCAACAGACTTTGTGAACTTGAACAGCTTAAAGGCAGGACCGTGCGGCTTGGTCTCCTCTTGAGAGTTTATTGCCGAGTCGCCGCTCGAGTTTTCAAGTGCTGTTGGTTCTTGTTCAGTTGACTGGTTTCTCTCAGGACTGTGGTTGGTTTCTTGTTGGGCTGCTTCGCTCTTATCGACGCCTTCCTTGCTTCTTGAGCTAGTGTCTTTTGACGTCATATCTGCATTCGGTGCTGATCCTGAACTGTCTCTCGTCGTACCGGTCTCTTCAACTGCTGGCGTTGCGTGGTCCTCAGCCTCGCTCTCATCAAGTTTTGTCTTTGCAAGAGCAGATTTCCTCAGACTATCTCTGCGTCTGGCTCTGGTGGGTAGCAAGAGACGTTTACCCAAGGCTTCTGAGAAGCGAGCGTCAGTGATATCAACAGATGCTTTCGTAACTTGTCCGAGTCGTCGCATGTAGCGCTTGGAATCAATTATGTTCTCTTGACGATACTTAGCAAAGACTTCCCTGATCTCTGCTTGGTCATCCTGCGTGAAGGCGTTCTTCTTGTATTTGACGTAGGCATGTGCAAATGCAGCCCGTTCGTGGAGTCTTGATGAGGGAATGATGTTTCGAACATCTTTTTTCGACAGGATCTTGTGACGAGGCGTCATGCCCTGGCCTCTCAGGTCCTTTGTAACCATGTCTATCTTGGTCCTGAGATGATTGTAACGTCTTGTGATGCGCAATGAGGTTTGCCAGAAGAGCTGTTGATAAGCTGGCTGTTCCGAGATCCAATCGGCTTCGAGGGCCTCTAATTGCAAAGCAGAGAATGTGCGAAGCATTGCCAAAACGGATTTGTATGTGAAAAGAGCAGTCATCTGAGTTGTGTAAAAGGTCATCAATGACTCTGTCTCAGACGCGTTGCTCGTCGGTTGCTCCCTGAGCGCCTTGATTTTGCGTCTCCAGAAGTCCAACCGCACACCGAGCGCCTCATTGATGTCGGCAATAGGGCGATCCAGTTCGTACAGATCAATCGCAGAGGCTCTCGATGCCGACCCGAGCTCTGGGGAGAGTAATCTGTAGTCCATCCCAAAACGGGTCTCTCGTAGAATTCTTCGCCAATCGTGTTGACCATGTGTGATTATCGCAAGTTTTTCTGTCAGTCCTTCGAGTCGACTGACATACTCCGAACTCGCTCTATCGGCTTCGAGCCTGGAGTTTTGCAAGTACCCCTTGACTTGGCCAAAAACACTGTCCCGGTGTTGCAGATGCTGTTCCAGTCGGTGAATCGTTCGCTGGCGTAAAACTTCACGCTCCTGAAGATCCTGAGTTTCCGTTTGAATCTGCTCACCCGCTTCCCAGAATCGAAACTGGTCACCACCCTTGGTCGCTGCTTCGAAAGACTGCACGCCCTGCAGAGCTTTGGTCCAGTAGGCAACCTCACGATCGTACCAAGCGATTTGGCGTGGGAAAAGGTCCGACGCTGCCACGATTTTGCCGGCCTTCTGAGCACCATCAAAAACACTACTTCTGAAAGTCGTGTAGTCCTTGCGCAACAGTCTTCGATCGGCCTTTGATTTGTCCTCTTGTTCGCGTAGACGTATAGTGGTCTCAAAGTGACGATTAGACTGGCGCTGTCGCTGCTTGGTGGTGTCTCTCTCGACCGCCAGCTGTTTCTCTAGCTCACGCAGCTGTTGGGAGAGCTCAATTCGCACGGCCCCCTGCTTGGTGATGGTCGACTGGAGATCATATCTTTCCTTGTCGAACTTCTTAGATGCTGCTTGTAAGTTCTCCCGTGCCTGTACCTCCAAGCGCTGAGCATCTTGAATGGTGCGAGTGGATGACTCCTGTAGCTTAAGATGAGCCGTATGCAGCTCTTGGTAGTCTCTTCTGTGTTGTGCCAGAGCAGAAACCAACTTGGTATTTTTCTGTTCAATGCGTAGCACCTCATCGAAGATTGAAACACGACTCTCTGTAGATCCAACTGGCTGATAGTTGCTGTTGAGTTGCGACTCGGTCGACTGCGGCACAGGAGGTCTCTCAGCAGCTGTGACGCCTTCCGGGACAGCCACATCATCCACTGCATGCGCAGATTGATGGTCTGGTGCCAGGCGAAGCGGGGTTTCTGATGAAGTAGGCGGTGCCGTGGGAGGAGGACTGGCTTGCGATTCGCGTTGCGAAGGCGGATAAGGCGCAGCTGCAGCAGGACGTTGGTCCGGTGTAGAGCGATCCCGGCTTAGAACTGAAGCTGGTGGTGCCACAGTTGGTGCAGCAGCGGGTTCTGGAGGAGCAGACGGACTGGGTGGTGGTCTGATGACAATGGAAGGTCTGCGTATCTGTGGGTCGAAGATTGCATTGGGAGAGCCCGAGGGAGATGTGGTCTTTCCGCGCTGGTATGGATTGGAACTCAAGAGTTTGCCAAAGTCAATCTTGGCGGAAGAGGCAGTATCCCTGCCCTTGTAGGCCAGCGGTTTTGCAGCATTCGGCCTGCTCTCGTTCGGCTTGGGACGGACGGGGGCTTGCTTCTCGGGTTGTCCAGGCCTGGACTTGGATGAGGCATTGCGCTTCTGGACGGCGGTTCGCGAGAAGACGAGGGTCGAGGCATTGCGCCAGTTGGGATGACGGCGTGCACGAGGAGCAGCGAAGACTATGGATGAGGCGGGATTCCAAGTGTGGTCGAGGGTGGATGAAGGCGAATGGGCGAGGAGGCAAGTGCTGGACGAGACAACAGGATGCGCGAGAGCATGGCGAGACGGAGGGTAGAGCGAGGTTTGGTGGGAATGAGTTACGGCCCGTCCTGCGGATTGCATTTCACCTCCATGTCCAAACAGCCAATTGCCGTGTCGAAGAACTATGTGCATTCGCCGCTCATGACTTTGTCGTAATCGAAGCTCAAAATGTCGGCCACATCGTCCGAGCTTTGTCGAGAGCGTCACTCTCCCGCAAGCATGTGAACATCGGCCGACTTGCATCTGCAAAACACCCTCCCACTGAACACAAAAATCACCAATCATGGCTTCCCAGTTGCTGCCGCTAGAGCTCATCGACAAGTGTGTCGGTTCCCGAATCTGGGTCATCATGAAGGGCGACAAGGGTGAGTTGCATGTTGCGCCTGACCATGTCTGCATCACTTATTGATCATGCCTGCGCAGAGTTCAGTGGCACATTACTCGGCTTTGACGACTTCGTCAGTAAGTCTATTATCCTATCCTGTATCAATGCTGTAATACTGATGTTTGTGCCAGACATGGTCCTTGAGGATGTCACCGAATAGTATGCCAATCCGTCCCTTCGACCCTGTATATATCATCAAAACCTGACCTAATCCAAGCGACTACACCGGCACTTCAACCAAGATGTCCAAGATTCTGCTAAACGGAAACAATATCTGCATGGTGAGTTCGCCCTTTTGGAGGACTTGTCGGAGTGAACTTGCTAACGATCATGTCTAGCTCATCCCTGGCGGCATGCCTGAGCAATGAACTTTATGACAACGTATTGACTGTCGTGCCATCTCGAAGGTTGGATAGCAAAACACGCTGGTGTGCCCGTATTCTCCGACTAGGGACAAAATTACACCCGGTGAGGCAGGAAAGCTGGCCATGATGGTGGACCAGAACGTATTGCTCCCATCTACATCTAGATTGGAAGGAGCTGTTATCTACAAAGCGGCGAAAAGCAAGTAGGCGCTGGCTCCTATGCGCAACTGAACCACGTACATTACAGCCGCGTGCTTCATCATACGAGAAGCACGGTAAACTACTTATTATACATGACTTTCTTCAATTTACATGTCCCATCTCCTGCTTTTCCTCTATCGACCACACTCATTGCTTCTTCTTCTCCTTTTGCAGAGCTTTCTTTTCATCGTGCTTCTTGTCCATCTCTTCAATTTCGTCAGCCTCCTTCTTGTTGGCATACCATTGGCCGGCCTGCAAGATCAAAACACCAACGAGCAAAAGAGCCAAGATGGTGTCGCTGGCAGCCAGGACCTTGAGCGAGTCTTCTCTTCCAAGGTAGTCGCCAGAATCATCGACCTGGCCCTCGACAAGAGCAGGGTTACCGTAGACACCCGAAGTGACGACGCGCATGCCCTTGACAATGTTGGCAATGTAGACGGTGACGCCGCACATGTAGAGCACGAGACTGGCGCCGTCGAAGAGGAGGTTGGCTTCAGAAGGTCTGTACAGCTTGGTGATGAAGCCTAGGAGACCGGTACCGATGACAATATGGAGGATACGCGAGATCAGAGGAGGAGACGCGTGGATGAACTTGAGGTGGTTCTCCAGCATTTGATAGTAGGGCTCGCGAGAGTCAACACCGGGGACGAGCGACGGAGGTGTGGTCCACAGGATGTTGTAGTCGTAAGGGAACGATGCGAAAAGGACTCCCAGGAAGAAGCATGTCGCTGTTTGGCAATGTCAGTCGCGATCTTCCACACAAGGTAGCTCTCTTGTTCTTACGTCCGATGATAAGGAAAGTCGCAAAAGGCGACGACATTGCAGGCATGTTGAACAGCTGTGCGCGATGTGCGTATACGAGACGGTTACGTGCGACTGGCAGCAGGTGGGACAAGACGAACAGCCAACAATATCGAGGAGCTACTCCGTACTTGTACCTAAATTCATCACCAACCCCATCGCAATCAATCATTCTTGCCAAGCCGCCCCGCGATAGGCCAAAGCCCAGGCCTCTTGTTTTCATGTGATTGACTAATTGATTGCTCTTCTCTCGTCCTCGCCACACAAGCCACATGGAATTTCTGTCTGAGGCAGACGGGTAATTATGCTTGGTTCTCGCTCGATATACACTCACTCGATTCAGCACCTCCAGAGCCTCAGATCTTGATGTAGATGCTCTTCATCTGTGTCCAAATATCAAGGGCTGCCTTGCTGAGGTCAACTCCATCACCCGAGGCCTTCCATCCTCCAAACGGCATATCAAGAGCGTTCGCCATTGGAGAAGTTGTGTTGATACCCACCATACCGCTCTCGAACTTTTTGGCGATACGCAAAGCTCTCGAGAGGTCTTTGGTATACACACTCGCAAACAGACCGTATTCAGTATCGTTGGCTCTCTGCATGACTTCATCCTCGTCTTCAAACGTGTTGAAGCAGAGAACAGGACCAAATATCTCTTCCTTTGAGATACGACTGTTGTGGTCAGGATTGCGGACGATCGTGGGTTCGATGAAGTAACCCTTGTCAGTCTGTTTCTTGCCTCCAAGGACAATCTCACCACCACTCTCTTTGGCCAGTTCGAGGTATCGCAAGATGTTGTCGAATTGCGCCTTGTCAACTTGAGGGCTGTGCTTGGCCTCGGGCGAGAGGGGGTTGATTCCTTCTGGTGGACTCGCAGACATTGCCTTGATGCACTCGGTGAGCTTCTCCTGGAATACGTCCGCAATTGACGATTGAACGTAAAGTCTGGAAGATGCGATGCAGACCTGTCCAGACATATACAGAATGCTCATAGCCGCGCTCGGAACCGCTTGAGCTAGATCCGCGTCTTCAAAGACGACGAGTGGGGATTTTCCACCTAGCTCGAGAGACACTCTCTTGAGGTTGGATCTGGCTGCAGCTTCTTTGATGAGACGGCCAGTCCTGCCAGAGCCTGTGAAGCCGATCTTGGATATGCGAAGATGCGACGCCATGGCTGCACCAGCAGGATTTCCAAATCCACTTAGAAGATTGAAGACGCCAGGTGGGAAGCCTGCCTCTTTGACCAGTCTCGCCAGCACAAGAGCAGTAAGAGGCGACTTTTCAGATGACTTGACCACGAGCGTGTTTCCTGTGACCAATGCTGGAGCCATCTTGGTCACCACAGCCAAGATAGGAATGTTCCAGGGCACGATCGCGCCGCAAACACCGTATGGTTGACGAATGACCATATTGACATGACCGGGTGTAGCCAAGGAAGTGCCACCTTGAAGGTCCAACGCAAGACCAGCAAATTGTCTTAGTATTTTTGCTCCGAAGATGTGCTCCTCTGATCCAGGTTGTCAGCTTTGATTCATAGCGATCCGAGGGTCAGAGACGGTACTCACGGTACATGGCAGCAATTTTGCCAGTCTCTTTAGCCTCTAACTCCGCCAGATCTGGGCCTGAAGCCTCCAATAGATCTGCCAACTTGTAGTAGTAGGCGGATCGAGCAAGTGCACCCATCTCTGACCAGGCAGGCAGAGCAGCCTCGGCAGCTTCGACAGCTCTGTCGACATCTTCTGGCAGTGCTTCGTAGACCGAGCAGATGACTTCCTCACTGTAAGGATTGACGACGTCGAATTTTTGGCCTTTGATTGACTCGACGAATTCATTGTTGATGAAGAGGCGTGTTTCAATCTTACCCTCGTCTTTGCTTTCACCGTGGACGGGCATTGCTGTAGGAGACATGACTGCAAAAGTTGAGTATATTAACTAAAAGCGTGTAAGCTGAGGGAACTGCTCATCCTTTTATACCATATCTGCCATACTCTGCAGCCTAAACATCGCTGCAAGATCATTTATTCAAGTAAGCCCTTCTTGAGCCCTACAGCTGCATTGAGCAAGTGGTCAATATTGATAACGCAGATCTCTGCCAGCACTATGCTTGACCCCGCTTGCGAGACACGTAGACCCATGCTGGCTTAATCCTTCATGAATGTGCATGTCCTGATATCGTACGTTGACAGGCTTACATATCGCGAGCGGAAGGATTCCTTGGGGTAAAGCTGCATGAGGAATGCTCCTATCTTGTTTCAATGGTCTGCTCGGTGTTCATTATGCTGATCGTAGGCATCTGCCAGGGTCACTCCTTGATGCTCGTGTGGCACCACGTCGTTCGTGCCCAGCAGACTAGGTTCTGGCATCTGCACTCTGGATCTTCTTTCTCTAATTCACTTGTTGGATTTAATGCTGACAATAAGGCGCGTTTCGATTTTGCGTTTCGATCTCGTTGTCTTGTTTACTCGAAGACTGGGCATTGCTAATGGACTTACCGCACTCCTTGTGAATCCAGATGGAAACATGTACAGGCTATTCAACGATGATGCTATCACCTGTACGCTGTTTGGGTCAGAAGGGGGCACGGTTGCATGTATTTCAGTTGTGGAATAAGAAGAATTCATACGCTTTCGTGAATAAAACGAAGATGGAGATGAAGCAAAATTTCACAGCTGCTCGTTGACAAATAATCCCGCCATGCCCATGCCAGTACCAATGCACATACTCGTGAGCAGAATCTTCTTCTTTTGTCTCCTGCACTCGCTGAGTCCGGTGACAATCTGTCTCGTACCGGTGGCGCCCAGAGGATGTCCGAGGGCAATGGCACCGCCACGAATGTTCAGCTTGCTCCAGTCAATCTTGAGCGTGTCGCGGCAGTACACGGCCATGGAAGCAAAGGCCTCGTTGAGCTCAATAACGTCGATGTCGTCGAGGGTGAGTTGGTACTTGGACAGAAGCTTGGGGATAGCGATTGAAGGGCCAATACCCATGATTCTAGGAGCGAGACCAGCGATGGTGGCACCGACGAACTTGGCTACGATAGGTTGGCCAAGTTCGAGGGCCTTTGAGCGCTTCATGAGAAGGACGGCGGCGGCACCGTCGGTGACTTGAGAGCTGTTTCCACCGGTGCTGCGGTCGCCGTAGTCGGGGAAAGCAGGGCGAATCTTGCCGAGAGCCTCGGCGGTAGTACCGTAGCGAGGACCCTCGTCTCTGGTCAATTTGACGTCCTTGACCTCGCCAGTCTTTGGGTCCTTGACCTTGACGGTGATGGGAGTGATTTCGTCGTCAAACCAGCCAGCCTTTTGAGCCTCCTCGGCACGGCGGTATGATTCAGCGGCGTATTTGTCCTGCTCTTGACGCGAGATGTTGAAATCCTTGCCGACGTTCTCAGAAGTCTGACCCATGGGTTGCAGGCAGTCGGCGGCGTCCTGGTTGGCGTTGACAATCTCGTCGACGAAGGGGCGGGTGAGGCGGTCACCGCCGTCTGTCATGGACTCGGCACCGATGGCAACACCGATCTCGATGGCACCAGCCATGATCTGGTTGGCAATGTCTTGGGTGGCCTTGAGACCGGAGCTGCAGAAGCGGTTGGTCGAGTATGCGGCGGTGGTGTTGGGGAAGCCGGCGGCCAGACAGGCGGCGCGGATGTAGTAGGCGGCTTTGGCGTCCGAGACATTGCCCAGGCAGATGTCCTCTACCAGCTGAGGGTCGATTCTTGATTTCTGCGGCGGGTGTCAGCAGCTGTGGCGTGTTCTGAGGTGTGTGAAGGAGCTTACTTGGACAACCTGCTCGAGCAGCTTGAAGACGAGGCCATCGAGATGGGTGTCTTTGAAGCCTCCCTTGCCAGCCTTGGTCAGAGGTGTGCGGATGGCGAGAGTAATGACAATGTCGTCGGGGTTCTTCTGTGTGCTGTCGCCCTTGTCAGTCTTCTCCCCGGGGTAGTCGATGGTGGGGCAGGAAAGGGCCTACATGGTGTCGAGGGGGCTCTTGCCGGGGGTGATGTGGCGGAGCACTGAGCTTAGTCTTTCGGTTGCCATTGTGTGTGTGTATGTGGTATCAGTTGTTATACCGAGTTTGAATGATCTCTCTGGAACAAAAGGGTGGCAGATAGGCACATGTAAATAGTTGGCGCCCATCACCTCGGCAATCGCTTTTTGTGGAGAAGCCTCGGTGCTCGGCCTGGCAGCCTTCACAGACCACACCGTCACACCCTTCCCGAACACACACACCACTCCACTACTGAATACTCATGTCAATGATTCCTTACTTGAAGGACTGAGTATCGTACCTGGTGCTATGCGCCAAAGGCCATCATCCCCTTTCCTCCGTGCTGAGACACTGTCACAGTGCGCTATGAAAATACACAATACCTTCCACGAAATGGCAACGTCCATGGAGAGAGGCTTGTCTTCGGACATCTCCATGGTCACACGTCCACTTGACTAATCACTGTGCATTCGTATAGCATGAAATGGGATCATATGTCGGTATGAGAGTCCTCCAAGACCGGCCCAAGGCCAAGAGGGAGCAGACAAGGCAGTCGCAATGTGCATCGTGCTTTCCCAAAACGCTCTTTCTCTGTTTCCGACCTCTTGAACTAATCTTCACCCGCTCCAACTTCAGAACATCGACAACTACCATTCATCATCATCATCATCAATCCTCCTGGCCCATCATCAGTATCAGTCAACAAACATGTCGAAAATGGAGGAATTGCCGAAGGAGATCCTGCAAAGTATTGAAACCCACATGTCGCCCAGAGCGATCAGGATGTACAGAAGTACCAGCAAGTGGCTACGTGATCAACTGGAACGTCAACCTTGGGATGGTCATGCTCGTTATATCCTGACCCAGTCTAGTCTCGAAGACCTGGTCGAAATGTCAAAGAACCTTCCGGGCACAGACAGGATTCGCTCAATCAGCTTCGGTGCCTTGATCATGGATATCAACGATATCTCATTTCGCAGAAATGAGCCCTTCAAGCACGCGGAAGACTTTTACAAGTTGAAAGCGCGCATAGCCGAACAAGAACGCTTCCTCAGCTCAGGCCATCCTCAAAGACTTCTGATCGAAGCTTTCCAACATCTTGCCTTGCGAAACCAGAAGCTCCATCTAATCGTTCAAGACGACACTGATGGAGCTCATTTCAACCACTTAACAAGAGGAGTTGGTTTTGATGCTCACTACGGACGCTGGGGTGCCGATCCCAATACGAAGTAGCATTCCATTGCCGTCCGGGTCATTAACCTCCGTTTCGACGCCCTTTGGACGACATCACTCGTATGGTCTCTGACAATCAAAGCCTTTGAAGACCAGTCTTATCCCATGAACACTCGTCCCATCTCCGGACAGATGGATTTAAATCCTCCATTCCGCGGTTTAAATTCCCTTTCGCCGCCAACTTCCTACTGTGTTCTCTGGGACACGAGCGCCCACTTATAACACAAGAATCCCGTCAAATTTCAGGTTCTTTCTCCCTCTCGACAGATCTGTACAGAGATCTCGATTATGCCCATTCTCAATGGACATCGCTTGAGGTTCGAGATGCGTTCGGTAAAATCGGAGACGTACCCTTTGATCACATGGCCTGAGAGCAATTTTGAGACATGGTGCTTCGAAATGGAGAAAAATTTCCCATTCAGCCATGTCGCATCAGTGGTTATCGAGGACTGCAAGGTCACCGCAAGGGTTGCTCACCTGAATCTCGGCCACTTTCAGCAGGCGACAACATTTCTGTACCTGTCCGATGTCGAGATGATCGTCGCAGAACGGAATGATTATGCAGAACTGGTCGCGTTCCTCGAGTTTCTGAAGTTATGGCCGATGCTTGTCCACGTCAAGTTCAAGAACCTCACCATATGGTACGACCACGAAGTACGTGATGGCTTTGAATGGCGAAAGACACCACTGCAGTTTGAGAAGGACAAGTACGAGTGGAACTCAAGGGCTAAATTCCATTTGGGACTCGATAAGCTTATCCGCAGATTCTCTCGCTAGATTATTTTAGACAGATATTCTTTATGAATTAATCAATAGGTCGTCTCTTGTCATGTCTTCAGAGAACAATAGTGCGCTATAAGAACGCACAGTACTTACCGACATCATGCATGACCATTGAAATAGTCCTTAACTTCATGTTTCTCCTTACTCCGTTCTGGGAAATCATTGCGCATTTCCATAGCTACTTGTGACCGCGTTCAATTCAGAGGAAGCAAGAGCGTTCGGGAAATGGGTAGACAGTACTCGATCAGTACCAATCGAAATAACCGGAGGTAATCATATATCTACCAAACGCACCCATTTGTATTATCTACTCTAATCTCTCTTCTTTGTTTTT